>BQNB010021282.1:0-59917 GCA_026074375.1 Tanacetum coccineum | reverse complement strand
TAGAATGGAACAAGAACCAAGAATTGTGGAAGACACAAACGCATTAGAGGTTCAAACTTTTCAAGGATATGTAGCTTTCTTGAATTTGATCAAGAAAGATTATATAATAAGCTAGGATTGGGATGCATAGAGAAGAAGGTTTGATAAGCTCCTTAAATGGTTCTATAACCATTATTTGGAGAAGGAATTGCCAGGATCAATACCACCAGTGATTCAAGGAGTAACCATATACCTATTTGACCTTTACAAATTGATGGATAGTATGGGAGGATACTTGAGTGTGCACTTTGGCCTAGAATTTGGTGCACTTGCAGAGATACTTGGGCTAACTAGATCAGATGGTGAAGAGATTAGGAAGTGCTACATGACTTATTTGGAAGCCTTTGTCTCCTACTACAAGACAGCCAGAGCACCACAGAATCCTATAAGAGGAGAAGAAGACCAGCAGAGTCTTGAGGAATACCAATGAAACTTTGGCAAGAGAGGTGCATCATCTGCTGAGGGAAAAGGAAAGGAGAAATTAGAGCACTTTGGGATCAAGTTAGAGGAGGAAGAAGATTGCAAGCTACAACAATCTACACACTATGGAGGAAAAGAATCACAGACAACATGCTACAAATGTCAAGATACAGGACACTATGCATTTGAATATCCAGAGAAGAACAAAAGAAAAGGTCAGACCAACTACTCATCTTACATGGAACCATCTACATCAAAGTTTGGAGAAGGAGAAGATTCTCATAGCACATCAAGTGATAATTTCACAATTATCACTTGAGGACAGACAACAAGGAAGGAATGGATTGACATCAAACCCTTATAATCTTAAGGGGGAGAATGTTGGATTAAGATTAGAAGACTTTGCTGTCATACACTGTATTTATAGATAAATATGTATCTGTATTATTCATAGGACAAATTGCAGGCCCAAGACTTATAATATTTAAGCCTGCAAACATAGGAAGCCTGGGCCAAAGGCCAACAGGCGTATTAGGTAATTAAATTAGGTATTTGACAGTTAAAATTGGTTGCTGTCAGTTATACATTGAAAAGGCATGACTTTTGGTTCAATATGAACCATCACACCTTTTCATTGCACCTGTTCAAAACCTATATATAGGAAAACATTGTATCACAGAAATTTAATATATACAGTGTGTTTTATATTACCTTGTGTCGTTTCTATTGTGCTATTACCATATATATTCACTTTCACCCACTGCAATTCATAGTCCCAAACACCCTTTATATCAGAACATGGATAAGATACATTCTTCTTATGGAAAGTGGCGAAGGCCATTGAGATATTCAAATGGCATACCCAATACATGGGTCAATAGCTTTTATCAAGCTCAAGAGTCGGAATAAACCAGCTCGAAATATATAATGAACCGAGCTCGAGCTTTTATCGAGATTTTCGAGCCTTCAAAAACATATATATTTTTAATCACTCAAGGGTGACCTAGTGGCAAAATGGCTTGTGACTATCACTCTAAAATGTGTGAGGTATCAAGTTCAATTCCTGCTAGGTGCAAACAACCTTGAAGTAGCCACGCCAACCTCCTGAAAAGGGAGGGCTTTATCTGGTTTAAGTCTGTGTGGCGATGGATTCAAACCTATAGATTAGTCGGCCAAAAGGTCAAAAACCATGGTTAACAAAAAAAACATATATATTTTTATTATACATCTATGACCTATATAAAAGAAGGTTTTTGAAACCTTAATCTTGAGGCAAAAAAAGAAGAAAACAACACCTGGATAATAACCAAATAATCAACAGCTAAAAGCTATTTCCTAAAAACAGCATTTACTTGTCAAAAAAAAACCTACAACTCTATACGCCTCCATCATCCCTTCAATCAACTTCTAACCCTAAATCTTTCAATCCATAACTAACAATCCAGTTCTTGAATTTTTATTGACAATCATTCATCTCTTAATTAACCTAACAACATCGAAACAAAAATCTAATCTTTAAATTGTATTTTTTAGTTGTATGTTCGAAACACGGTCTTGTCAATCTACATATCGGTAAGATCTAATTCAAGATCGACATCAATTTTGCAGGTATTGAAAATTATTAGATCTTTTGTAATATATAAATCTTGAATTAATGTTATGTCCTAATTTTAAATATGATATATAGTATGCTGATTATAAATAAATTATTTAATATTTAGTATGCTGATTAAACATAAAATAAATTTCATTTTTTCTGTTATAAAAAACATCAGGATATGAATGGTTTTCAAATATATAAATCTCAATTAATTTAGGAAAGTTTGAAAATTTTTAAGCTATGGTGAATCAGCGTGTTCCTCACGCATATTAAGTGTCTCAAAATTTGAAAAAATTAGAGTTGTACCTGAGTTATATTTTACATTTTTTTTGTGTCATGATGTTTTCGTGTACTGATATATGCATCTGAGTCGCAGGTCAAGGAAAATAGGGTGGTAGTTGACCTTATAAAGTTGACGTTTGTACGAATGGCAAGCCAAAAGCACATAAGTCATACTGATAAACCACAGGTTCAATTCTTGTATCCTTCTTTTTTGTTTGTCAGATTATAAATGAATAGTGATGGTCTTTTTGTATTTTGTGGTGATTTAGGAAGATTTGATTGATCCAGCGGTTTAAGGAACAAGATGATGTAGGCACACTGCCATAGCTTTTGCTGATAAATATTCAATTATGATGGACTACATTGAGGTAATACTAGACCCTACACTCTTATTGCTAATCTAACTTGTCAAATACTTACTTTTATCAGCTTATGTACTTCTTTTTTCTACGCTTACAAGATATTGCTGACATTGACCTAAGAGGTTTATGAAGATCCTCTTGTGCATCATCAAGATGACAGCTATTGGGGAAAAGTCAATTCCATCGGTATGTTTCAACAAAGTTAACTTCTATTATCTAATAACGTAATATTACTTCTATTACAACCATTTTATGATGACATAAAATTTTTGGATGCACAAATAACTCTCATAAATGGATAGTGGGCCCAACTTTTTGGGATAATAAGCTACTATTATATCGTTAGTTTGTGACACTGTTTTTGTATACCATAAGTCTGATCACAACTATTACAATTTCGGATCCTGAGTTGGTTCTGCACGACCTTCAGTTTCATTTTGCATGATAAGAAGATTCCTCCAATGTGTATGATTACTTTTCGCTCTATAGTTATTGTTATTCCAATGGGTACATAAGGATAGCATTTATTGAAGCGAAGACCGCGTGTACAATATTTTATAGCTTCTATTTTGAATATCAATAAATGTTCTTGAATAAGCTAAACCAAACACCCCTTAAATACATATAAGTAGCGTCAACACTAATTTTTTTTGCTAGATACAAATCTAAAGCAATGGTAAAAAATACTACCACAAACATTCTTTTTAATGTATATTCTGTGAATCAAAGTTTTGTTCTCACTCCATGATATTATTGTTTGCATGTGCCAGCTCAGCCCAACCACGTTACGCTAAATATTAACCATGAATGGTGTGAAAGACTTCCTACTCCAGGTGAGTAGCGCTCTTAGGATGTCGGTCAAGATAAGCAATAAACTAAATTGGGTGCAACTGTGATATATCAAATTGTTCTCACTCCATGATATTATTGTTTGCATGTGCCAGCTCAGCCCAACCACGTTACGCTGAATATTAACCATGAATGGTGTGAAAGACTTCCTACTCCAGGTGAGTAGCGCTCTTAGGATGTCGGTCAAGATAAGCAATAAACTAAATTGGGTGCAACTGTGATATATCAAATTATTGCATGGAACAGGAGCGCCTAAAACATCTTTGGCAACAATGTTCTATGGACGAGTTTACAGCTTAATGTGTATATGTGATAGGCCATATAACTACTGCTTATTAAGTTTGGGTATTTTCTGCCCGTTTTTCATTGTTAACTTGAATAAGCACAATTGCCAATGTTCATATTTATAATGAACTTGAGGTCATCAAGTAACCTATGTGTTTATTGTTTTTAGAGAGATTGAAGAAGTTGTTTCTCATACTGAAAGGATTATAGAATCGGAGAAACAAGAAGAGGCAGCATATACCAACAAAGAGAACAATGCTTAAGGTGAATATATAATGTTCACGGTTCACGCACCATGAATTAATACTAATCTAAGCTCTTCTGCTCAATACTTCCTGACTATTAGTACTTTTTGTTGGATTCTTAAACCCCCAAAAATTGGAACGGAAATCGTTACGTAAAGGGTCTTTCTTTATTTTATTTTATGACCATATAATAAGAACTGGGCGATGTTAAACCTTCTATATCAGCTCCAACATGACACTGTTAGTTTCGTATCTAAACTAAACTGGATATCTGCTATTGGCATTGTATTTGTGTGATGCACTTACAAATATTCTGTTTGTAATTCATGTGTTTGTCTTTGTTCATGAACTAATAAATATCATTTGTATTATAAATCAGGGAATACTAGAATTGGTTGTAATCGTACACAATAGAGAGTTATTTATGGTTACTTTACCACATTCACTCATATTAGTGGGTCAATACGGGTGGTGTTATATCCCAAATTGGTCAAATAGATAAATTAGCTAAGAGCCTAATAAGGTATCAAATGGGTTTTGTGGAGGAACTTGACCATTTTTTTATGGGACGGCGGAAATTTCGAATCACAGATGATGCTCATTGTAACTATAGGCCCATCCGGATAAACCATAAGCCTGAAATGACTTTGACGTTAACAAACGCATGTAATATCATTAAATCTGTAAAAGTATCTGTTAGCCTCAATTTATTGAGTCGAACAAGGAAGTTCGGTCACTCTACGATGGAGCTTCGGTCTTTAATTAGTTAATGTTGTAATAGAATAATATCGGGAATCGGGCTCGATAGTTAATCTAATATTGTATATGTTTCGGGTTTAATCCCAAACAAAACCCGAGCCCGGGTCCTAGTTAAATATCCCGCGCGTCACTTTTAAGTGTCGGGGTATATAAGGAACTTTTCCACTTGGAAAAGTTAGTTGTTCAAAATATCTAAATATATCTTTTTCTTTTCTCTCTCAACTCTCTCTCTCCTCTTTCTCTCTCTAAACAACTCACCTCCTCATTCTGTACGTTTTGTAGTCGATTGTTTGAAGTTGAAGTGTTATAGGGATTCCTACAATTGGCATAAAGAGCTAGTGGGATGCGTGGTTGATTCTTGTGGATGTTTTATTATTTCTTACACTTAGTTGTATTTTTTTAAACAAGATCAAATTGTGTGTAAAATTGAAGAAAGAATAAAAAAATTCGAACCCGTTTATTGTGCTCCTTAGATGTGCCTGAATGGTTTTATTTATTAAGCAAGATTAGGCATTAAGTGTAGCATAATTGTGCCAAGAGAATATCAAGTTTAAAAGGTCAAAAAGGGACGATTTAGGCGAGTTTAGGTGGAAAGACTCGCATATATTTCGTCGTTGCGTTTTGTACTATTCTGGCAAAAGAATTCCATGTTGCCGTTTTGACTCTCTTCTTGTGCGTCTATTGAACTTTTTACTTGGTTGCGTATTTTTGACAATTGGTGGGTTGCGTTTTGGTTCATTGCGTATTTGATTGCCATGGTTTCGTTTGAATAAGACACTATATTGCGTTATTGTCTAAGCAGAATACTGTGACCAATTTTTTATTTCATGCGTTTTTGTACAAAAGTTCATTGCTGTTTTGACCATTCGTTTGACCAAATTCTCAACCACTCGTTTTGATAAAGTTCATTGCGTTTTGACAATTGCAGTGCGTTTTGAGCCATTGGTTTTGACCAAATTCTCAACCAATGGCGTTTTTGATAATAGTTCATTGCGTTTTGACCATTGCGTTTTGAGCATTGCCGTTTTGACCAAATACTCAACCACTGCTGTTTTGTTAAAGTTCATTGCTTTTGATTCAAAAAGCCATTGTACGTTTTGTCTAGAATATCTTGACTGTGAAGAAAAGGGTTTCAGTTCAACAACATGCCATAACTTTTGATCCGTAAACTCCTGTTTCAGAGCCGTGACCTCTCAAATCGAAGAATAAAACGAGACGCAGATCACGCTTCATAACCAACTTTTAGTTGTGTTTAAGGATTTCTTAAAGCCCATAAAAGATCGTTTACTATGATCTATTGACATTTTTCAGTTTTTTGCGAATTTGTGTTTAGACGTGTTTTTGTTCTAGCTCACGGCGCATCTGCCATTTTTAGGCCCGTTTCGTTTGGTAAGCTATTTTAAACAAAACAGCTTTAACCTAGACCTTGAACATTATCTTGTTTTTTAGACAATTAAATACATTGGCTCCGCTGATTTACGAATTCAAATCATTCATGGTTTCTATTATTTTGTAATAATCCCGCTTAAATTTTTATCGGCGCTTCTAATCATCTAGATTGATAAAATCCCATGTGACGTCATATTGTATTCAATAACCACAAACATCAATCAATATATACCACTAGAAATCAACAAATCGTTACACTTCATAATTTCACATTAAAATGGAAACAAAGCAATACTTCATAGTCGGAGTTCAGTTTTCGAGGAGGAAACCAGGATACAGAAACTGCAGGATGCAAGCAAAGATCTTCAAAGAAAAACTCCGTTGAACAAATAAATGGCACTATAATAACCATTCAATAACTTCTCGACAGTCTGTTGTATATGGTATCAACAAGCTTTTGCTAGACTCTTTGGTGTAGTTTCAGAACCTTCAAGTTTCAGTTATCTCAACTCAGAATAACTTGAAACACTTCTCAAGCAGAATAACACTTCACGAGATGGATTCCAAAATTGCTATAAGTGTGATCAAAAGATACAGTTTGAAAGGTTCTTAACTTCTGACTTGTTAAAGCCATCTCGATTTTTATTCAAGATCTTTTTCATCAGTCGAGAAGTAATAGAAACTTCAGAGATTACACTAAAATGACAGCCTCAAACATTCAAGGATAAACAATCATCCTAGAACATGAATTTCCATTGAGCAAATGTATGAATTGGAAAGAGCACGTCATGAGCAAGAGCAAGAGATTAAGATGACATTGAAAAAGCTTGAGTTGTAAGTACAGTTGCAGATTCAACAGGTGCCCAAGGTTTTCAAGAGGTTCAATCATCGGTTACAAGTTCAGGAGATGAATACATGCTGTGGGATTGCCTATTCGCGATGAAGAGATTGAAAAGAAGCTAATTGAGCAGCACATTCCGGTATTCTGGTAAAGATTCAGGAAGTCCTTACCTGCCAGAATCAAGTTTCTACTGATACGCACTGGAACAGGTACAAAACAATGATCTGAAAAGAATTGTTTGCCAATGAAAGACAACAATTCTGAGAAACATGTTGCACAGATATGTGCTGATGAGCGTGCCTGCGCACTTGCTAATTTAATTGCCTAATTTGACTCTTGATACGGATGAGGAAAACAAAATGATTTTAAGCAATTTAAAGAAAGCAAAAGCAATCATTGACTCGAGGAATTGGAAAAGTGCCAAAACTAACCATGATGAGACATAGTAAGCTGGCCCCCTCTAGGGCGAGGCTTTTACTAGCAAGTGGGATAGTTGTCTGATATGATTGCACTTCAAATAAACAGACTGGGCTTGCAGAGAGTACACGGACCTCCCTTATGACCTAAAGACGTGATGTACAATACTTCAAACAAAGTGTTAAATGACACTCTTGGCTATTAGCATATTAAAAACTGTTTGACATAAAGAGGGTTTAAAAACTAAAAACTATGAAAATTTCAGTTGTCAAATCAGGAAACTCGATGAGACTAGTCAAAAAGAGTTGTTATATAGGTCACAAATTTGAAGGTCAACTTAAAGAGAAAAGTAAGGTTATTTCGGATTTAAAGGTTAAGGAAGGAAAAGACATTGACACGATGATTGAGATGGAGAAACAGATAAAGTTTTTAAATGAAATTCTTTATAAACGCAATCAGTCAATTTAGACAAATTCACATGTTTATCACCCAAATGCGCAAGCATCATGGCTAGTGATCAACTTTGCTAATCCAAAGTAATACAAGATAAGCACTCAATCATATAAGCCACTTGTTTGTATGAGATCACATATGATACATCTGATCATGCCAAACAGATTTGCCCCCGATGGGCGAAGACACAGTGAACTACAAACACCCTGACAAAGGAGAGTAGATCAAAATTGGATAAAGACAAAGTTGAAACAATATAATTACACACTATCAAAAACAGTCTCATTATGAAACTTTCAAACCATCACCAAAGCTATGTCTTTGGATCAGTTGGAAGTTGAGAACGCGCCTAAGAAGTTTAGGGTAGACAATGTGGAGAAAAACGTTTGTTCTTAGGACAAAACCAAACATTGCTAAATACATTGGCTTTCTACCCATGTCAAGATACATTAGGTAAAGTAGACAACTTTTTAACGAAAATGACTATACAACTTCAATCATTTTAGAAAAATTTGTCAACAAACTTGGTCTAATCATACTAGTAGTGCATTTCCTAACCCCACTGCCAAGAGTATGGAAGTTTTGATCAAAATCTTATTAATGCCTCTTTCAGACAAAACAATACTAGACAGTCATTGTTGGTTTATTCTATGAATCTAAAAAGAGAAATGAACTGACGAATTTGGTAGTTACTGTTATTCCCTTTTAAAAAAGGAAGCTAGCGAACTTGAATCAGAAAAGGACTGCTTTTTCAAATTATATGATCTACTTCTCGAGAGATTGTGCTTGTCTAAGATGCCTTACATGTTCATATTTGCCATTCTATGCTCATGAAATTTACAATCATAATACTAATTGCATCCTATGCACCTTATATCTTCATAAAGTCAAAGAATGCATGAATGTATGCAACAAAGCTTTCGAAACAACATGATCTGTTAAACAAAGAAGTTCATAACTTATTTGTTAAAAAGTTTTGCATTAAACTTGACAAACACTTGATTTATCTTTGATCTTTCTATACAACATTGTAAAGAACAGTTATTGAAAAACATACCCAGCATTGACAAAGAAAATGCATCAAATGCTTATTTCGAAAAGAACTGTCAACAATATCATGAAATACAAGATTTGAAAGCCCTCAAATGCCAAGAAAAGAACACTGGATGATAAGTGAGTTAAAGTAACTCATCGAGAATGCCTCAAGGGAAAGTCTGTGTACGAAACATCAGCTTTAATAAACCATCGGTTTTGTTCGACAACCAACTATGCCTCAAACGGGAATTCCAAAACCTTCAGTTTTTAGGAATAACCGATACTCCTTTTTAAAATTCTCTGACATGAAATGAGAAGTTTTCAAATGAAACAGTCGGTTAATAACACACTAATATGTCAGTATGGATTTTATACGATTTTAAATTCATGTAACTCAAACAGAATTTGCCTCAGATTAGAAAACAAGCAGTTCGAAACACCAATGTGATTAGCACCTGGCATCCTCTAGGAATTTGACCCAAAAAGCAAGTGTCACATCAGTCACCAAGCCGGAAAAAGTAGGCTCAAATGACTTGTTTCATAACTACTACCTAAGAGAAAGATAAGAAAAGTGACACAACTTCTGAAAAGACAAAGTTTAGTGAATGGAAAAACCTAGTATGATTCATCCCTGTTAGATTACCCAACACTGCTAATGGTTGCAAACCAAAAACCCCTAGGAATTGGCAAGCATCAATGGTGAGTAGTCGGGTTTTCAAACAAAGACTGCTTCACTTTGGAGAAATATAGGATAAAAATCATTTCTTGAAGTTTCAATGAATTGCAATGTCCTACATGCCAAAAAAAACAGTGCCGTTACAGTGCTAAATCATGATGAATGAGTATTTAGAATACCTCTCAAGGTTAAATACTCGTGCCCTCTGCATCAGAAATAAGGATGCCAAAATCCCATAAGACAACAAAGATATATATGACCGTAGAACTAGAAAAAGTCAAGTGCCCATCTAAGAAACCAGAAAGAAAGACAGATCACCACAGGACATAGGTTCTCAAAACAAAAAAGAATACCACTGTCCCTGAGAAAACGAGGACTCCTGATCTTGTCTTAGGTGCGAACCAACCATACGGGTAGATATTCTCAAGACTGTTTGTATAAGGTGCGGTTCCAAACTAGAAAGCCCTCTACTCAACTCTTGCCTACGAGCAAAAGGTAGTCAGTGAACCCACACATGAGTTCAATAGTAGAGATTCCCTCATATTCAGGACATGCAAACAAACTATGGGTTTAAGTGCAAGGATATGTCATTCATATGGTCAAAACAACAAACGAATTGACCCATAACTGCCAGATTGCCTACTTATACTATGGAAAGCACAAGAACGAAAATCTCAAGAGTGTGGTTGCGAAATTTTTGATATTCTAAGAAACCTTAGAGCAGTGCAGAATGGTTTCACATAAAGATGAATATCTTCATGGAAATGATGTCTACTCCTGCATTGAACAACGCAATTCAAGCTATCAGGTCGTCAAAAATGTTTATAGTTTTATAATGACGTCTTTTGAACAACAGCAGATCAAGCCTCCGGTCTTCATGGCGCAATGATGTCTGTTCACATCTATTCACTGGCCTCGCTTCTTATCAAATGACTTCCTGATCATAACTACGTTCAGAGATCGGAATTCACGACCACAGCAATGAACAGTTCAAGTTCAAAGATCTGAGTTACAAGAGTTGTTCCATTTTCTAGCCTAGTCATTAATAGCCCTACATCACGACAAGAGTTGGAATTTACTATTCGTACCTTCACATTAGCAATGCTTCCGAGGGCAACAGGCTTATATATTTACTAAATACAAAATTATGAAAAAATAGAAAATTACAAAAAGAATCTTCTCGACATGTTCTCTTGGAATCCTGATAATATTATACGTGATTAGAAATGGCTCGATTTAACATTGACAGGGTGTTGTAATTGATGTTCGAGCGTGAGTTTTCAAATAGTTTCAAAAAATGTCATTTTCTAATTTTCTAAATGGGCTTATGTTGCCTAGACATGTCAGTATAACCGGACTTCAATTTTAAAGGAAGTTTTATAAAATTTCCCTCACAACGGGGAAAATTAACGTTTCTCGTGTTTGGAAGACTTTTATTACAAGACATTTCAATATTTTTAGCATCAAGACAAGAAACATGTTAGGTGTACATTCTCAGGTGCGCTTACCGCTTTCCGTTAGCAAGAGAAGTCCCTTTCTAAAATATGGTTTTTTCAAAAAGTTTGTACTGATTTTTCAAGAATTTCTCCATGTCAATTATAATCTTTCAAAATTTGTTTGTGTTCAACACTCCAATCACTCACTATGTTTTAAAAAAGACAACATTTTTTAATGGTCCTATTTTTGAGGGAGGAGTTTTTCGAAAAACAAAGTTTTTAATGTTCTTGGTTACAATAAACATTCGACAAATTTTATGTATTCAATAACATTATCAAAATGCTTCCAAAAAATTCATGCTGATAATATTTCTCCCCACTGATTTTTCAAGACACTATTTTACTAAAGGTATTTCAAAAAACTAAGTGTTATTTTATTTAAAATAAGGGGAGAAAATGTAATTAAAATATGATCTACAATTGACTCAATGTGCTGAAGAAAAGTTTTATGGTACGATCTTATACCACAAACAACATCTTAATTTAACGTACGAATCTGAAGTCATCAGGTAGGTTAGGTTAGGAATGATCCTATGAATCCAACCTGATACCGGAGGATCTACCCAAGGATAATCCCAAAGTATAGAAATTAAGCAGTCCTTAGGTATGATTGGAGATGAAATGTATATGGGTTAATAATGCCGACTAAGATTAAGTTAACATGGAAACAATCACAAAGGTGCTGTAGTTATGACGTTTTGGGTAAGCATTTGTAGGCGTTGAAGAATTGAAAAAGAAATGTATGAGATAAAGGGTTTAAAGAAAGATGCCCTCCCACAAAACTTAAGGCAGAAACCGGTGTCAAAACATATGCTAGTAAGAATCACAAGTTGATTGACTGTCATGAAAACGACATCATGGACCATGTGTGATGCATTGCCACAACCCTTCCCAGCCATTCGGGTTTCTCTCAAAAGAAACTTGTCTCATTTATCACGGAGATACACACGATTATCTATTGAATTCCTCCGAGATTGTTGATATTTGAATAGGTGGCAATATGCTACCAGCCTCCGAGTAACTAAACACCCAAAATGACCACTAATCGATGTCTAGAGCCAAGGATAAATCTAAATATCGTTAGCGACACATTCCATTTCAAAACTTTTGAAACATCATCAGCAGTTCACAAGCCTGTTATCAAGATAGTTCCTACGCAATATCAATTGGATATTTGCCAAGAACATCCGAGCAGTGATTACTAATGTTTCAAAATGAAGATTTTGACGAAATCTGTGCTTGAGCCCAGCATCAAACAAGCTCTTGGTAGCGCTGAACTTGCCTGAGTATTATATGAATTAAACTTTGATAACTAAGATATCGATTTTGCGTCCAGTAGTAATGATTGACGGTTGATGAATTTTGATAAAAACATGACACTCTCGATGTGTTAAAAAACACTTTAACGAGTGACACATCGATTGATTTTCAAATCAATTTTCTCGTTTTTCACTAACGTAAACCTGCAGGTAGTACGGTTGCGGGTTAACGGAAACATCAATCACATTCAACATTGCTCATATCTTCGAAAGCACATTCATTCTATCTAGAAAGCTCAAGATTTAACGACCAAAGACTTCCGCAAACTCTGATTTATAGGCTTTCAAGATAATGCAAAATTTTAATTGAGCATTGTTAGGCAAAGGACATAAGATCGCACCGATGGCAAAGACGATAAAGACAATGACAAAAGGCTCAAAGTCAAGATCGCAAAAGCATGAAGGAACAAGCCTAACAACATATAACGAAGACACAAGACCTAAGAACACTGAGCTTAAACGACAAAAGCCAATCTCAATGATCTCATAAGATTTAGTGTCATCAATGAAACTCACTTCGGGGGAGATTGTCACTGGCCTCAATTTTATTGAGTCTAATAAAGGAAGCTCGATTCCAGTGTTCCAAGACCTCCTTCGGGGTGAGATTGTTAGACTCAATTTATTGAGTGAACAAGGAAGGTTCGGTTCACTCTCACGATGGAGCTTCTGTCTTTAATTAGTTAATGTTTTGTAATAGAATATATCGGAGGAATCGCGGCTCGATAGTTAATATATTTTTGCTATATGTTTCGAGTTTAATCCCAAACAAAACCCAAGCCCGGGTCCTAGTTAAATATCCCGCGCGTCACTTTTAAGTGTCGGGGGTATATAAGGAACTTTTCCACTTGAAAAGTTTAGTTGTTCAAAATATCTAAACATATATATACTTTTTCTTTTCTCTCTTAACTCTCTCTCTCCTCTTTCCTCTTCTAAACAACTCACATCTAATTTCTAGTCCGATTTCGTGCGTCCCACGAGCTGTATGGAAGTGATAGTGTTATCGGGAGCATCCTTACATATAATGTTTAGCATCAATTTTATTGAGTAATAAAGGAAGCTCGGTCCAGTGTTCAAGACCTCACTTCGGGGATGATTGTTAGCCTCAATTTATTGAGTTGTTTCGAACAAGGAAAGAATTCAGGGTGGCTTCAGAGTCACTCTACGATGGAGCCTAAAAACCTCCCCCCCCCCCCGCCCCCCCCCCCCGCCCCCCCCCCCCATCACACACAACACACCACGAGAGAATACATATACAACCCAAAAGTTAATGTTGTGTAATAGATAATATCGGGGGGGATAGGGCTCTGATAGTTAATCTTATATCTCGCATATATGTTTCGGTTTAATCCAAACAAAGCCCTAAGCCCCAGGTCCTAGTTAAATATCCCTGCAGCGTCATCTTTTAAGTTGTCGGTTGTAGGGGGTATATAAGGAACTTTTCCACTTGGAAAAGTTAGTTGTTCAAAATATCTTATAATTCATTTCTCTTTTCTCTCTCAACTCACTATCTTTCCTAGCTTTCTCTCTCTAAACAAACTCACCTCTCATTTCTAGTTCACGATTCGTGATCGATTGTATGAAACTTCCGAATCAATTCATTCACGCGTGTTTTTCTATTGATTTTGATAAAATCCGTTAATTCATTTATCGAGTTTTTAATAATAGTACGATGTAGTTAAAATCCCTGTAGTGCCAGCGTGAATTGGATACAAAACACCACAATCATAGAATCAAGACATATAAAACACAATCAACCATAACAACACACCACACATAACAACAACACTTATCCCAAAACGATACGAAAGATTCACTATAATTGAAAAAATGGCCTACGAGATTTAGATTAAGATAATGACATGTGATTAGTATGTGCGATTTGCGTATGCCCCTTATTTGACCCCAATTGCTGACAAAAATTGGATTTCACAAAGGCATGAAGTTCTACTTATCTTCATCTTCGTGACTTTCTCTTCTATTTTCTATCGAGTGATGACTTGCTTCGAACATATAACATTTATGATTTAAGACTTGGCATTATCTAGTTTTTCCATGCGGTCAAGGGGTGGTTTGGGATGAAGACCTGGACAACTATCACTTAAAGGAGTTAGTTGCTTTGTAGTACTCAGTGTCACACGCATGAACGATCGATCGATTGTGATAATTTCAAGAGGTGTTGTACCTCTTATACTTTTGATGGAGTATATGGTACTTTAGAGATTTTCTTCTTTCCCACTTTCTTCAATCAACAAATAGTGCATGATTAAGTAATAAAATTTGCGGGGATTTTACTTCAGTTTCAGTTTGATATATTCGGGTCTACTTCACCATCGAGATCACGGACCAAACAGACATACGAATACGAGTTGGTAAGTTAGCCAGAGAGACTTTTTAAAGTGTATCAGCCAACTTCTCTTTGGCGAGTTTTGTGCCTATTCACAAGACCAAGATACTTCAAGTCATAAATGCCAAAATCTTCAAACGTTCTTCGTGACATTCATTCATCTTAGACCTTGATTATAACAGTGTTCTTGATTCTTTCTTAATCTCCTCTAGGTTTCTGAAAGTCAAGAGGGTAATGTTTCTTTTGTATATCAAGATTTTAGCAGTCTATATGAAAAGAACTTCTCTTTGAGTATATGAACGTACACGAAAATGATGGGCTTTCTTTTTTTTTTTTTTCTGAGACTCAGAGTTCGCAACCATACATTGGGGGAAAATGTGTACATCCGGGACTTAATTGACTTTGATGTTACCGTGTCAACTTCCAGGGGGAAGTAGTGTAGACTACTTTACTTAGTATGGTTTATGAAGTATCTGCATACAGTGAGGAAAAGAATTGTTGCTGATTTCTCGCATGCACCCCCGAACGAATATTCACCAAGCCCTGATGACAAGAAGCAGTGGTCGTTGGTGTGGTTTGACTTCTACAAAATTCCGCTGTGCACTTTGATGACAAGTAGAAGATTGTTCAAGCTACATCAATGTTTCAGAATCTGGCTTAAGATAGGGATGTTGGCTTTAGGGGAGAGCCGGATTCAGAAAATTCGCAAAAAGGAGCTCTTTAAAGAAAGCTTTTCAAGACATTGCTGCTATTGGATTGGGGGGAAGTTAATCGTTCATGCCATACTACAATGGTTCAGTAGAAGTAAAGACATTGAGATCCAAGTGGAATACAAGTTTCAAGACCAAGAGAACTCAAAAGACAACTTCAGCTTTGGAAGTGCTTTGGAAGATTTATTTTTGTATGTATTTGTACTCCTGATAGGAACATTGCTAAGTAATTCCGTTTGTTCCCGCATATTGGGGGAAGAATTAGTTAGCCCTAAAATATGTTGACAAACACGGAATTACATTTATCATTTATAGTCGTGTCGGGTTAGTTTAGTAGTAGATATCGGCAGAATTATAAATACTCACCTACATACTTTCAATGGAGCGTCGGTGTAGGAGTTCACATTGCATAAATGTTGTTGAGGTGTGTGTGGTTCCTTTTCTCTATTAAACCACACACATACAAAAACACTCCTTCTTCTTCTTTTTTCTATCTCTTCTCTTTTCTCTCTTTTTCTCTCTAATAATATGGCTCAATTTCTTTTCCATTTTACCAAGCCTCCGGATCATTGTTCAAAGGGTGAATCTATACTAACAGTATCAACATGTTTGTAATATTCAATTTGACTTGGGTTTAATGATTGCAATGCATGTATATGTTATTCATATATATATAGTCTTATTATTAACTATTAGCATCTTGGTTGTGTGAGTACATGGGGTGTTTGTTTTTTTGTATGAACTGGTAACGCTTTAGTTGTGCAGGTGGGGTGTTTAGTTTTGTACTTTCAGAATAGCTCGCCAAAAGCAAGTAATTAAGAAATTAAGGTTCTACTCAATGTGTTTAGTTCATAGTTTCTCAATATATGTAATGTCAAAAAGTTGATTATGTTTAGTTGAAAGACTAGAAAGTTATTTTTTTATTCTTAAGTGCTTAGAAAGTTACTTTTGATTTTTGGCTCTGAAGTTTTTTGTTTGCCGGTGTGTGATTCAGTAGCTGAAGTTACTTTTTGCGAGGGTATTTATTGCTTTATATGTTTATGTTTTGGAATAAATGGTTGATACAATGTGTTGGTTTTATGTAACTGCAGGAAGAAAAAATCTGATATATTTTTGTTACTTGATTATAGAAATATAAGAAGAATTTGTATGCGGAGGAAAAGTCTTTGGAACCACCTGTTGCTCCGGTTGTAGAACCTGTTGTCAGTTATCAGCAGAATCCCCGTCAGATTCCTTCACCAGAAGAAGTTAGCTCTCTTTTATTTTTACTCCACCAATTGCCTTTTCTGGTTATAAGTTTAACTAAACCTATTGATTTTATAGGAGGATAGATCTCGGGAAATGACACAAACGGGAACTCATTAGATTTTACAACAAAGTTGCTTCACTTAGCATGGCATCCGACTGAAAATTCAATTGCATGTGCTGCTGCAAACAACTTGTACATGTACTATGCATAAAAAAACTCCAACCACATGAAAACATGTTTTTTACGGCTTTTGGTTTGGTTTACTTTAATCAAAACCACCAAAAGTTTCCACCCAATGCAGGTTGAAAAGGGTTTCATAAGATGTCGTGGTTCATTTGTTGGCGAAAACAATTTCTATAATTCACCTCCATAAATGTAAGCCCTTTTGTTATATTATACCAGATTTCTGCTTAACCCTCTATTCTTTTCTTTTCTTTTCTTTTTTGACAAAAAGGTAGCGATATTGCAAAAGAGATGTTTTATTTACGTTTTTTTTTACTGTTTTGGGGTTGAAGTAGGAAATGGGATTGTAGTTAATCAAGAAATGGATGTCAGAATGTATATTACATCTTAGGTTTTAAAGTTGTAGAGTTTAGCTCAAAAAGAACTTTACTTGACATCCTAATTGTTTATAACAAGTTTAAGTCTTTAGACAAAAGTATATTGACTTTCAACCATACTTGACTCTTACCAAGACTACCCACTTTGTCCTGTTAAGTAACTGTATATGCGGTCCTTATATCTGGAAGTTTGCAGGTTCTAATTTCTATTTGCTCACTGTTGACAGACCCAAACCCTGATGATCCTTTGGTGCATGAGATTGCTCATATGTACAAGAATGATAGGGCCAAGTATGATATAACTGCTCGATCTTAGACCCAGAAGTATGCCATAGGCTAAGGGTAACATTAAAAAGTATGGGCTTTTGAGTGAATAAATCACCTTATGGTATAGAATATTGGTTATGGATTATGACTTCCTATGACTTGCAAAAAACTTAGGCAAAACATGCCTATTCTGTTGCAGTTACTATCGCTGTTGTAGCTGGGGCGACTATAGTCGTTGCTCAAGCTGCTGCTGAGTCAGTTCGACTTGCTTAGTTGACTCGATATTTAGGGAAATCAAAGGAGGAAACAACTGCTATCAGAATTCAAACACCTTTTTGTGGCTACTTGGTATGTCGATGTTGTATCAGTATGTATCTTAAAAATCTCTGATGTTGTAATATTAGTCAAATGACTAATTTTGTTTTTTATTTTCTTTTTTGTGTATGCAGACAAGGAGGGCTTTGAGGGTGTTAAGATGGCTTGTGAGGTTGAAAACACTGGTGGAAGGGCCTGCTTTGAAATGACAAACGGCAAACACACTCAAATATATGCAAAACTTATCTTGTGTGAAGTCCCAAATCAATTCTAGGAGGATAAGGATGTCGGAGGAGAATCAAGCCCTTCAAAAATAACTTTGTCAAAAACAAGCAAAAGAAATAGAGAGCTTACAGGTTAGTTTTCGTCTTTCGTTTACAAGGATTTTTTTAATTTTATGTATCATGTATGTGTGTCGTACCTGGAAATTCGATTAACATCGGTGTGTATATTATGCGAATTTGTTGGGCATGGCTATACTAATATGTGAATTTGTTTTGTTTAGGAAGTTGCAGAATCGGTAAAGCAAGACTTTGGTAGTATTTATATTTTGGTGTACTCACTTGCCAAAATTCTTATCACCGCCACGTTGTGGGTATCCTAGAGAGCTACATAGAGAGCTAAAGTAGTAATAGGAACGATTTGCATAATATTTTCTTATAAACTTTTTCCTAAATCATATTTATTCTTAACTAAATCAATGTTAATATTGTCTTATAAACTCTCTTACTAATTACATTTATTCTTTGTTAAATCAATGTTTCACAATATTGTTTTATAAACTTTCTTGCTAATTATATTTATTTGTCCACATTACATCTCCAACAATACCTTAAAACTCCCTGCCCAACGGGCGGGCCTTGAAACTAGTTCTCATATAAACAACCTTAAGGCTAACGTAATTATTGATATAATAATTAAATATTTATAGAAGGATAATTTAAACCATCTTTCTTCCGAATATTTTGTATAAGTTTTTTGCTCTTGTGCTCATTGCGTATTTTCTTGAATTTATTGATGAATTTAGCTATTGAATTAAATGTGTATGTATAAATTCAAGCTTTTCAATCTGCGCTCGAGTTTTACTCGAACCGAGCTCAAGTCTGAATGATTGAAACTCGCTAAGCTATCAAGTCAAGCTTAAACCTACTTTATAATTTTGGAGCCAATCTCAAATCCTTTCAAGTTCGAGCTCTGAAGAATACTAGTTTATCTAATCTCATACACAAATAAATGAAGAACTGGAGAGAGAAAGGATAGGTGAACACTTCTAGAGAGAGAAACGAAAAGGAAATCTTATATTAGTAAAATTGAGAAAAGTGAAAAACCAACCCTCTCCAAGGTGTGGGGAGGGGTATTTATATCCTAGAGTGGCCGGCCATATGGACCCTTAGTAGGTTCATAATGGGCTTTGGGCCTTACTAGATTTTTTAGTTTTCAAATATTGCTATACGAGCTATCTAACGATATACTAGAAGTGACCGACACTTTTCGTGTTCCTAACAATCTCCCCCTAAGGGAGGTCACTCCATTTTACAAAAACTTAAACCTAGCATACTATGCTTTGTCTTCACTCTTATGATCGCAGACATGTTCTCTTTACTTCATTTTGTGAACATGATGTAGTGATCATTGACTTTAGGCTTGAGCTTGTTCCATATAGCTTGACTTGAATGTGAACTTGAACTTTTTTTGAGATCATCAACCAAGCATAATTGGTATGTGCCTAAATACACATACCTTTGGCCTTTAAAATCGGACTTAAATGACAAAAAACGTACCAAAAATACATTGTATTTTTATGTTTTTACTTATATTGTGCAGGAAACGGATATCTAACAAAAGGACGAAAAATCAAGCCAAAACACACAAAACCGAGCACGGAATGGAAAAGCATGAAAGTCAAAGTCAACCAAAGTCAAAGTCAACCCCGTAAAGTCAACGGTCAAAGTCGAAGCCAAAACCGAAGAAATGTTAAATGGGCCCACTCGTACCCATCTAATGGGTCGGGTCAGCCCATTTAAACATTATACCAAGACTTTTAAGCCTTAATGTCTAAAATCCCTTTATACCATTCATGGCGCAAAACAGTTTAATCCTTGGCTCAATACAACACTTAACTAAGTTAAGCCCATAAACCTTTAACCCCTAAATCTGTTAGTCACAAAGGACGATGGGTGCAATAACAAAGTATAACCTCAAGGACTGATGTTGTAAATCCCACAAACTCTTTACACCACAAGGGACTATCATTGTCATACATACATACAAGATGAGGGATCATTCTTGCCAAACACCCAAACCCTTCACCCCTGTTTTCACCTAAACAGTAATACAAACAAGAATTCAAAAATGGCGCCAATTTTCCATTTTAGTGTCTTCTTCACCCTGCACCTCTGCAACTAGACAACAAAACCATCACCTCCCTTAACCCCACACATCACATGGCTCATTGCCATGTTGGCAATCCTATAAACTCCCATTCGACAAGGGAACGGGACAAGAAATGGATGGTTGAGATCATAAGACTTGGGCATCACTCATTTTGGATGGCTAATATTGATTTTGGCTTCTACTCACACAACAAACATAACAGTTGAAGCACTCTCAGAAGAAACACAAGAAGAAGCTCAAGACTAGAACTTTTAGTATAAATAGGCTAGTGTAGCTTATTTACTTTTTTGTCGAATTTTTGTTAAGTCCATCATTTGTATTAACAAAGTTTGTACCATTTTTAATATATTGCACTTTAATTTACTATCATTTAATTTTTGTCTTTTAAATACTTGCATTTTAATTTTTCAAGTTAATGAAATTTAAGTGTTTTCTTTAAATCATTGTCATTTAAATTACTTGTCTTTTAAATACTGTTCTTAAGCTTTTATATAAGCCCTTTGAGCCATCAAAAGCTTATATAAAAGTTTGTTTTAAATTCTGTCAAAAAATCCAAAAAAAATACAAAATCTGTCATTTCAAGGAGCAAGGTATATTTTGAATGGCCTTGGTTTAGAGCTTCTTGGGAAGCATATAGGTTGGTTTATAAGCTTTTGAGGGCTTATTGTCTTGCCATAAGCTTGGACCTTTGTAAGTTCACTTTTTCCAATTTTTGCATTCTACTATTCATTAGCTTATTTTCTGCTTATTTATGCTTTTTTGTGCTTATTTATGTTTCTTTATGCTTATGTGTGCCTTTTTATTGCTTAGTTGTCATTTAATTTAATTTTGCTTTAAATCTGTCATTTATATGCTTTTACTGCTTATTTGCTTATTGCTTAATATAGTGCTTATCTTTGTTTAGATTTTGCTTATCTCTGCTTAACTTTACTTGTTTACTATCTGTTTGCAAAAACTTTTGCTTAATTCAGTCAAAATCAGCCTTAAAATTTGGTTTTAAAACTTAAAGGGGTGTTTGGGTCAAGAGGGTAAAGTGGGTCATATTGGGTTAAAAACCATTTGGGTCATTTGGCAAACCTTAACCAGCCTTTTTGAGTTGATTTCCATCTGTTTTCAAAAGCTTTAAGGTTTAAAAGTTGTTTTTAAGCTTTTTCTAAAATTGCCTTTGAAACTGTGGTGACAACAGTTTCATAAGAGCTTATTTGATTTAGTTTTTAAAAACCATCTTTTGAGTCTTGGTTTTGTGTCCTTTTAGAGTGTCTAATGCAGTAGTTAGAAGTCTTTTTAGTTTACTTGTGTTTTATTAAAAATCTGTCAAAGTTTTCTTAAGTGTCTTTTAGCCTAAATCAGCCATTTTTTCATTTTCAATTTTTAATAACTAAAAATTGTTTTTAGCCTTTAAAATTTTGAGCATAAGCTCATTTGTTAGTGAACTCCATCTGTTTTAACTTGTTTTATAGGGCTGCAATCAGCCTTTTGACTTTACAAAACAAAAAGTTAGCATGTGCTGACTGTCCCAGCACTTTTCATTAAGCAATTTCAAGGCTCATATAAGTTTCAAACTAATTTGTTTTTGCTTATTTTAAAAGCTTATAGGCCAAAGTTTTTAGTTGTATACCCCTTATAGCCATAAGGTTCCATCTTTGGGCTTAAAAATAAGCCCAAAAGTGGTCCTTTAGGCTGTTTTGCCTGCCATTTTTGCCTAACTTGCTTATTTGCCTATTTAGCTTTTCTACTTGTTTTTCCTGGCTTAATTGTGTTTAGATTAGCTTATTAGGGGTAGGGGTTTATCTGTTTTAGCTTAGTTAGTTGTTTGCTTGCTTATTGTGCTTAAAAAAGTAGCCATTAGTTTAGCATAAGTAGCCTTAGTTAAATTAGCCCAAAACTGTCAGCTTATTTTCTCTTATTTCCAGCTTATTTTTGAATTTTACAAGAGGTCACTTTTTTAAAAGTTGTTAAGTTTTGCATAATTTATAAGTTTTAAAAAAAATCAAAAAAATATATTTTGCAAAAAGGGAGGCCAAGGATTCGACCCCTAGACCTCCCTTATAGCACACACAAGTCCCACACTCTCACACACTTAATCAGCGGCACCCGTAGGGCCATCTGGTTAAGTTTCCCCTTAGTTTAATTATATAGTCTTTTTCCCTTTTTTGCTTATAAGCACTTTTTGCTTATTTCTGCTTATTTCAATAAGCCACTTTCAGCCCTTTTATTTTTCCTGAATCCAGCATACTCCAAACTACTTTTCTGTAATTTTTTAGATTTTTCCCGTTTAATTTAGTATTTTTTATTAATTTTTCTTTTTAAAACTGTTTTTAATTCATAAAAAATTATTAAAAAGTCAAAAAAATATAATTCTTTCTTTCAAAATTTTCTTTTATCATTTAGCACCTAGGAAAATTAGATTTGCATCCGTAGGGTTTAAATTTCAAAATTTCATTTTTTAAAGAACGGGTTTCGACCCCGTTCTCGTTTTTAGGGTTTAATCACTCGTTTGCTTTCGTTTTTAGGTTTTCCTTACTTGTTTTTGCATTTTAATCATAGAAATTAGAAAAACCAAATCCAAAAACCCTTGAACCATTCAAAAACACGATCACAAACGTTCTCGATTTTCAATTCATGCCTCGTTGGGAAACGACCGGGTAGATTTTTGATGGATTTTGTTTTGGATAGAAACGAATCTTTTAAAAGCTTCTCGGAATACTTTAGCCTTATTATTTATATATTTATTATATATTTATATAATTAAAAGGTTGAATTTAACTACGATCAATAATCTCTTATCATCATCTTGTGATCTTGTCGTCGTCTTGTGTACTTGTGACTTTTGGACCAACATGCTCATACTTGGTCTTGAAAGCTTGAATAAGACATATTTCTTGAAAAATCTTTAACTTTAACACTTCGTCACTTCAAGAAAGACGTACGGTATTAGAGTAGCAGAAGTCTTGAAACATGTACTTGAGCTTTCATAATGTCTTTATATATGTCGGTCGAGTATGAGCATATGATATTGGCTTTGACTCGTCATCGGGAAACTGCTACCACCATCAGGAAGTCTGCATAAATGGGTTAGTGATAAACAACATATATGGACGAAAGTGGCTTTGTTACTTTGTTGAATACGGTTGTAACAACCACGGTTCCCTGTTACTCAGTATAAATACTACCGCTATCAGGTAGAATTCCTAAGAATCTCCTTGACATGGTTTCGCAGCTGCACTAGCCGTTCTCATTACCGGAGTATCTCAAAGCAGATAACACGGTAAGAGTAAACCGGTAAGTTACTATCTTTCCAATTAAGCCGTCAATTTGTGTTCAGCTTTCTTATGTCCAGATACCCTTGTGAGGCTTCCCAAGGACATAAGATTGAAAATTGATTTAGAAAATCAGTTGGTGTGTCAAGATGCAAACGGTTTTTATGACATACCAACAGTTTTATCTTTTTCAAAATTCATTCGTCAATTCATAAGCTGGACCGAATCGATATCTAGTATCACAAGTTTGGTCCGTGTAGGATCTCACAATCACCTTCTAAGAGCTTGTTTGATGTTGGCTCAAGCAGGATTTCCATCTTCATTGTGAATACTTAAGTATCACTCGGATGTTCTGGAAAAATCACGAGAATAATGCGTAGGACTCTTGATATATATTTCTTGTTTTTCATATTGTGTGAATTAGCAAGCATATTTTGGATAAGTGTCCTAATGAGATTTATAAGTGCACTTTGGTTTTAGTGATCGAAGGCTAGAGCAGACTGCCACCTTTAAATACCAACTAACTCGGAGTGAGAAAGTTGATAGAAATGCGTGTAATCTCTGTGAGAAATGAAACAGAAATCTTTTGAGAGATTTTGAGTAGCCAGGGAGGGTTATGCATTGCATCACTGGGTCCATGATGTCAGTCTTCAATGTCAGCAATCATTTTTGTGATTCTTGACAGCAGATGTATTGACCCAGTTTCTGCCTAAGTGTAAGGAGGGCTTCTTTCTTTTCACCATTTATCTTAACTTTTCTTTTTAATTCTTCAACCCCTTCAGTGCTTACCGAGACTTCATAACTAATACCTTATTGGGTTTTTTCCAATACTAGCTTCATCTCAGTCGGTACTTTTCCCTTAATCTCACTTTACTCCTTTTTTTCATATCTAAGGACTTCTACACTATCTAGTGGATTAGCCCTGGGTAGATCCCTCCGGTTCTGGATGGATCATGGGAATGAATACCTAAACTTAACCACCTTATAACTCCAATACAGTAATTTAAATGGTCGGTCTTTGGTACTTCCACATTTCAGCCAACACGTAACCATTTGCTCCCCCTTCATATGTGCATCGATTAATCGGCACTTAGAGATCTTAAAATTCATATCTTTAGCCATATATTTTAATCACATTTTCTCTCCTTATCAAAAATGTCAAACCTTTTGATATTTTGGATATCAATTGATTCAAATATTTATGGTTTTAAGGAAAAAATGTCCAATTATTAACAAGCAGATTATTAGAACATTATAATGCTCCCCCTCAATTTTTGAGGGTATTATATGGTATTTGAGTGCATTAATTTGAAATTTTTTGAATTTACTAAGAAATTCTTGAAAAATCGCACTCAAATACAATATATATGCCTAATACTAGTCTTACACTACATATGTACATATTTCCAAATTTGTAATATATGAGAAATTAACCTTATATGGAAAAGGACACAATATGACAAAGTTATATTGTCCGTTCAAGCAGCCTGAAGTCATTTCCGTATTCTATCCCTCCAATGAACTTTTCCAAATTCCTCATCAATCTCCTCTCAAGCAGTTGCTGATCGATCGCCTTGATCATGATGCGGGACCTTTTTCTGTCCAAGTTACTCCATCTTCTCTTTGGCAAGTAATCCATCCTCAGGTTGTTAGCAATATCATGAAGAACCCGTCGAACAGATGTGAGTGTGCCGTCACATAACTTGTAAAGTTCATCCAAGCGCATCAACCTGTTTCTATTGAACTTATCTTGATATATGATACCTTGAGGGTTTTTGTATGCAGTGTATGGTGTTAGTTTGGAGATGTCAGATCTGAAAGTCTTAGGCTTGGTGATATTAATCTTCTTCTGGTAGCTTTCGACTCTCAGTTGAAGGTCTTCTACCCGCTTAAGAATAACAATGCGTCTGGTGAACATCCTTAATGCTACATTCAGGTCAAAGATGACATCTTGCTCTAAGTTAGAGAGTTTCTTTTGGACCAAGAGAAGCAGCAAATCTTCAATATCACGCAGATTTAGTCTTAGGAAGTCGCCTTCCTTGAACTTGTGTAACGTTTGATCTTCTCTTTGAACGATAATCTCCTCCAAATAGCCATAACCATACCACTTCATCACTTTAACATGGGTTACTACAATGATTCTTTTCCTGGAGAACACATCATGCTTGGACTCCCTATTGCTTGCGTAGCCATAGAACTTTTGTCGTTTAGGACCCTAGTGAGAAATACCCCACATAGCAAATTTGTCATAAGCTACCTTCGCTGGACTCTATAACATCGGAACCATGTATTCGATGCCCTTAATGTTATCATACTTAGCAGCCTTGGTTTTTGTTGTAGAAGTTGTGTACTTCCTGCTAGAACTTCCACCTTTTAGATATTCAAGATCGTTGTTGAAGAAGTAGTCAGCAGGAACTAATTGATGACCTTGAGCTTCAATCAACGATAGTGGCTTGCTAAGATCAAATGGATACTCATGGCCTTTGGGGTTGTTCTAATCAAGTTGATCAGTTACAACTTTATAACACTCTTCAAAGTGATATTCCAGTTCCACAAAGCTTTTGCAAGTTCCTTTAAGAAGGTTGAAAGCTGGTCCTATCAGAATATCTTGTGTCAGATTATCAATATTCTGATTGTGCATGACATAGGATGAGAAGTCAATAGGAGTGCTCATCAGCTCGTCGAACGTGAGAGGAGGCTTCTCTGCTTGAGCAATTCTGCTTATCCATTGTTGAGGTGGTCTAGAGTCATTAGATTTTGTAGCATTCCAGTCAGGGTCTCTTAGGTTTTTTGAACCAATCATTCATTGGAGTTGCCTTGACATTGGGTTCATCCTCTGTTTCACCTCCTTGATCTTGTGGCATTTTAATGTCTGTAGTCTCAAACACTGGTTCCTCTGCTTGCCAGATGATTTCGGCTGAGACTTAAAGCCTTTGGAAGAGCTTGATTTAGACTCTTTTGACTTAGAGCTTCTTGATGGTTCAGCATCTTTGCTTCTCTTCTTTTTCTTTAACCCTTGGTCTGGTCTAGCTGAAGGGTCTTCATCCTTGTCCTTGTCTTCACGGCTTCTCTTTAAAGAGTATGCTTTACCATACGAGTTGAAGAGATCCTTTTTGAGTTGATAAGATTTGATTAGTTGATCGTAGAGGTTTCTGTGATCTTTAGCAGCTCGATACGATTTACTTTTCTCCAATTTGTCTATCAGGCCCTTCTTTAATTCAAACTCTGTGAGAGATGCTGATGCCTCATATGTAGATTGTGGTTGAGAAGAAGATTTAGCCAACACAACATTCTCAAGTGTTCGATGATAGTACTCTGGATCACAGGAGTGGCGAAGTCTGATACTTCCTTAGGTAGAATCTGAGGAAGTAGACTTTTGACTTCATCCTTTATAATGTCTTTTACTAATTTCTCAACAACATCTATGTATAACTTCCTCTCTTCTTGAGCTTTCTTTTCAAATTCCTTAGTGTAAGACTCGAGAGCTGTTCAAATAGCATATCTAATTCTTGTGCTCAGAAGGTTATCCGCTATTGTTAGAAGTTGAGATTTGACAGATTCGAGGAGTTGTGCAGAATGGTCAGCTTGTTTGAGTTGAGACAGCTTCATTTCCAAGGTAGACACTCTTTGATCAAAACCAAACAGGGAAGAAAAATCAAGAAGTCCAGGGATTGAGGTTGTAGTTGGAACGGTTGCTGGTGCAGGAGATGGTGTAGTCAGTTATGGAAGAGGAGTGATCATTGATTTAGTTGGAGGAACGGTTGTAGCATGTGCAGTAGCAGTTTCTGGGATAGCCGTCACAAGTACAGTAAAAAAGAGAGGGTGCTTGATTCTTCGTGACGACTCTCGACATTCATCATACAAGAAACTTCATCAACGGCTGGTGGAACGTTTTCCAAGATGAGAAATTTACTAGCGAAGTCGGATGAAACAGAAAAGCTTTGTTTTGAACTTTCAGTCTTCTGTGAAGAAGTAAGTGTCACATGTGCATCTTTGACGACTTGCTTATATAACTTTTCTTGAGAAACATTCTGATCAGCATCAGTCATCTCTTCATCATCTTTCCTTTCTTGTTCTTGTTCTGCTCCTAATGATCTCACGTCCACATCCTTATACAGATCATCATCCTCTTCTTCAAACACATTTTCATTATCATCATCAGATTCATACTCATCATCATGTTCTTCTTCGTCATAGTCTTTTAGAGTAAAGGAATGATTCTCATCATCATCATCTGAATCAGTCCTTTCATTATCATCAATATCAGAATTACCATCATTATCACTGTTAGCCTTATCATTATCACCTTTACTGTCATCATCATTATCATCTTCACTGTCACCCCATGATTCATTTTTACTCTCGGAGTCATATGTGGGTACATCGGGAACCCCTGGTTTAGTACCAGTTCCTTCATCTGTACCAGATGTCTTGTGTTGTTGCTCATCAGGAACCCCTAATTCAAAATCAGTTCCATCACCTGAGCCACTTGCTTGAGAGATATGATAGTCTTTCTTGCTTCTCTTTGTGGCCTCCTTAAGTTAAGCTGCTTCCGATAGAGCTACATCAGAAAGTATTTCTATACCTTTACTTCTATCAGCCTTAGTAGGTGCTTTCTTCTTTGATACAGACACACTAGGAGTATCTCTGATGGCAACACCTGTTGTTGGCGTAGTAGTAGACTTCTTGGCAGGTCTCTTAACTCTTTTGGTCTTCTTGACAGGTTCTGCTTCTTTGACAGGATATAATTTTCTTGAGGGTGAAGCAACTTTCTTATAATTCCTTGCTTTCCTGTGAGGAACTTTTCCAGTTGCAAAGTCGTAGTAAGTCTTGTAAGCTTAAGAATCTTTGATGTCTTGATTTATTATGTCATCAGGAATCAAGGCTCCATACTGCTGATAATCTTATGTCTTAGAGACAAACTTCAAAGTACCGACCAGTGAGTCATCATGAATTGTGTGAAGATTGATCCTATTCCTCATAGAAATTGTCTTGTCCTTAGAAATGAAGTGGTTGATGATAACTTTGGTGAATCTAGGGTAGGGCATGTGCTCTTTCCTTGTTGAACTTATTTCTCTGTTGTCAGCTTTACATGAAGTCTTCCCAGAGTAGAGCAACATAGTGAACATTCTTCTTATTGTACATACCCCACAAGATTTGAGCTCGTGATTCCCTGAGTCTATCAAGTCTTGTTGTTTTCCCAAAAATGCACCTATTGATGATTGCAACAAATGTTCTCCAAGACTGGTGCATTTGATCAGTATGAATTGCAGATAACATATTACATCTGCCGGAATAGCCAAGTTCCTGAATGAATGTAGCCAATTCTTCTTCTGAAGGTGGTGCAATAAAGTCTTGGTTAAGAATTCTGGGACATATCTGAAGAATTTCATGAAAGACTTCAGTGTCAACTCGACATTTCTTCTTATCCAACTTGAAGCTGTATGCATCTGTATCTCTGATCTTTGTGATGGTGTTCCAAAATTAATGCATATAGATTTGAGGGACTTTAGCAGTAATTTGGAATGTGGGATAGCAAGGAGATAGCTTGAGTGCTTCCAAACTTACTTGATACGTTTCTTCTCTTTATGGCTTGCTGAATGTAATTCTAGCATTGCATCTTTCAATCTTTAGTCTCTTCTCAGATGGGACCAAAGCATTGTCGAGAGCAGCTTGTTGACTTGCAATAGGATTCATGTTTCTGCTAAGAATGTTCCAATGGCAATTTATAGACATTTACTAGGCAGACTTAATCACTCATTATCAGGCATTCAATCAAATTATCGGATGAATGACATTAATTAATGAGTTAACTTAATGGCCAACAAACTAACTATAGGTCAAACACAGTTAATTTAGCAATTCACATGAGATACAAGTAAGATTTAACCTAAGATGAGTTATCAAGTTAAAACATTTAGGAAAAAATCACTTTTCATAACTCATGTATAAATCGCCGCCTAAAACAGGTATAAATCGCCGCCTAATGATAGTGTATAAATCGCCGTCTGAGTCCCATGTATAAATCACCGTCTATAACTTAAAGTATAAATCGCCGTCTATAACTTAGGTATAAATCGCCGTTTAAGTCCCATGTATAAATCGCCGTCTATAACTTACAGTATAAATCACCGTCTATAACTTAGGTATAAATCGCCGTCTAAGACTTAGGTATAAATCGCCGTCTATGAAGGTTGTATAAATCGCCTCCTATGAAGGTTGTATAAATCGCCGTCTATGAAGGTTGTATAAATCACCGTTTATATGTATAAACAGCCGTCTATAGATTTTGATTTTTACAAACCTTTATTTTTAGGCACTTATACAACACAACCACATGAATCACGCATATATATGTCTATTCTAGCAGATATAACAAGAATTTTTGAGCAAAGAACGAGTGAGTTATCACTCGTTTGAATCAAGAACACAAATTCTACAGACAAGACTTGGATTTTCTTATACAAATGCATTTAAATAGGCATAACAACACTTATAAAGTACAAACATCACAAGTTACAAGTAAATTCCAAAACCCCTAAATTTTCGCAACAAGAATCAAGCAAATTGAAACCATGAGTTAACCTTATACAAAACTGCTATAGCCGAGCATCCTACACACTTTAAGCATCAAAACGCCTCAACTAATTTTGGATTTGGACAAGATTCAATTTTCACTAACCCTAGACCAAATTCTAAGGAATTCGAGCAAAAAGTCAAGGTAAATCCTAATTCCTTTTGTAGATAAGTTGATTAGATGGAAAGGAACATGTTACCTCAAGTCTTGAAATTTGCTGAATTGGTTAATCTTGTGGTTGACGAATCATTTAGAGGGGGAGGGAAAAAGAAATTTAAGTGTGTTTGTGTATCTGTGTGTGTGACGAGGGAGGGAAGAGGGGTGTTTGTGTTATAAGTTTCACCTTTTAACACAAATGCCCCCTAAACTCTTAATACATTTCTATTTTCCTTAAATAAGATTCCTAATGCATACCTAGTTTCACTAAAGGCACAATTAGTCCCTAAAGTTTCTACTACAATGCTTAGCTACTTATTATTACTATTTTCTCCCTAAAGGCATAAACATATAACATTTAAGGCACAAATAAGCTAAACTTAATTATCTCCTCTTTAAATGTTAACCCGTTATTGTTTAAAACCTTTTTCCATTTAATACTTGATGACTTTTTAAAGAAGCAATTTGACATTTTATCCCCCTCAAACAATGACTCGTTTTCTATTTAAAGAGTTGTAGTCGTTGTTTGAGTGGTCAAATGCCTTAAAAATCATTTTCTGATGAATTACTAAGATGATTATATAATTTTTGAAAAATCAACACCATGAAAAATAAGACTTCTCTTATTTTGACACATAGGCACACTGACACGCACACTTATGGATATATAGGAAGCACGGGTTGTGATAAAAAGTAATCACAAGCCTTTGCATGGTCATAAAGTAGACCATGCCTGAGAGTAAATTCCTGTTGAGAGGTCAAGTTTTCTTTTTGAGATACTTGCTGGTATGTACTTAAATACACATACCTTTTACCTAATAAAACAACCCTAAAAGACCAAAAATGCATGAAAATACATTGTATATGTGTGTTTTGTCATTGGTATTGTGCAGGTAACGGATATGACAAAAATGGACAAAAATAAAGCAAAACGGACAAAGCCGAGCACGGGATTGGAAAGAGCGCGAAAAACCGAAGGCGTACCCATCTTCTATGGACCAACCCGGACCTATTTTATTAGGTCGGGTCAGCCCAATAAGAATGATACCATAAACCTTAGCCTTTTATATACAAGTCCAAAACCATAAATCCATTAATCCAACCTTTAACAAATCCTGGCCCAAGTCCAAAGTCATAAGCCCATATCCACCCACTCCTGGTCAAAGTCACACTTATAAAACACCTTGGTCAAAACAATAAAACCCGTTATGTTTTACTGTGCATCCCCTTCCCCCTAATTCACCCAGCATCAATTAAACAAGGGTAAAACCTTCCATCCACACATACGTATGCTTCTAGAAGACCAAGCCTGCCATCTGACACCAAGTTAAGCCACGCTGGCAATCCCACAGACTGTGATTGGTTGAAATAACGTGGAATAATCCAAGGGCTCTAAGAGATGGTTTAGAGGTTGTTATGATTCAAAGGTCAGGATTGCATGATGGGGGAGCGTCTCAAACACCTAGAAGCTTCTTCCTGAGGCTATAAATAGGAGGCAAATCGCACAGAGAAATCATCTAGTGTAGGAGTAGTTTAGGAGTAGTAGATTTAATAGCTTATTATGTAATTTTTCAGCTTATTGTCTTTCATTTGATGTAACTTACTTTTCAGAAGCTTGCAATCATTTTCAGTTTTAATAAAATTCAAATTTCATTATGCCTTCAATTCTGTTTACCTTTGAGTAATTATGGTTTAAATGTGTTTTGCTATAAGTTAAAAATCTTAATAAGCTCTTTTATACCTAATAAGCTAGTTCTAATTCAGTTTAGCCTTCTCAAAGCTAAACTGAATTAGTTGTTTACTTAAAATCACTAAAAAAATCTTAATAAGGTCTTGGGATGATAAGCCAGAAAGGGATGGGCTTATGGCTTATTTACCAGCTTATGTTGGAGCTTGCAGATTAGCTCTTAGAGTATTTCAATCCTTGTTTAGAGCAAAGGATTAAGGTACACCATCTTTTTACTCTTATTTAGCTTAATACTGTTTTGCTTATTAGATTGCTTAATTGTGCTTATTCTTGTGAGGTTAATGCTTATTTGTCCTTTACTTTCCTTATGCTATATCTATTTCTGCTTATCTTATCTTAAATCAGCTTTACATAGTTTAAAAGTGCAAATCCATTACTTAAAGGGGTGTTTGGCACAGCAACACTAACCTATGTTAGTGCTGCCTATGCCTCTTTTGTCACTCAAATCATTTTCAACAAGCTTAAAATCAGTCTTTAAGTCAGTTTTGATAAGTCTTTTAAGTTTAAAAATCAACTTTTAGGTCCAAACTAACCATGGTGTGAATTTGTGGTTTTCCAGTTTCATATTTTAGCTTGTTTGATTAGGTGCTATTTGGTGTGTTTTCATGTTTGTTTTTTAACTTAAAATGTAGTAGAATATAGTTAGAAAAAGTGTGCAATTGTTCCTTTGGTTTAGGTCAAATTCTGTCATAGTCTTTGGTTTCAGTTTATTTAGTTTTAAAGTCCTGTTTTCAGAAGCTAATTTAGGTTAGTTTAGGCTTGTTTAAGGTTCTAATATTGATAGCTTAAGTTCTTTAGGGTATAAATTGAACCTGTTTTAGCTTATTTTGTAAATTGAACTTATTTTACTAGCTTATTTTAGGACTGCTAATTAGCCTTTTAGTCTTTTCAAAATCTTAAAAAAAACCAAAAACAGTTAAGCTGTCATTTTCACTTAGCTTTTTCTAGCTTATTTTGTAATTCAAAATGCCAATTTCTTGCTTATTTGAGTTGTTTGGTTGTTGAATTTAATCTGTTTTTAGGTTTAAAAGACTAGCTTATTGATATAGTAGCTTAAACTTAAGCTTGAAAATGCCCTTTTGGTCTGTTTGGTTAGCAGTTTAGCCTGTTAAATTGTTTTTAGTGCTTATGGCCTTTTGTTTTCTTTGGTAGTTTTTAAGCTTAATTTATTTGCTGATTTTTAGTCCTATTTGCTTATTAGGTCTAGGAGTTAGTCTGTCTTTAGCTTTTTAGTTTTGAATTAGCTTATTAAGTTCTTTAGTTGTAGTTATAGCTTATTAAGTCTTTAGTCTTGATTTTCTAAAACTGTCATTTTCAAGAAGCTTTTTCTAGCTTCTTAATAAGTTTCAATAATAAGTCTTTTTATTAAAGTTGCTTATTTTAGTCTAAAGTTTAAGTTTTAAAAAGAAAATTAAAAAAAATGTTTTATAAAAAAAGGGTGGCCACAGGTTTCGAGCCTGTGACCTCCCCTTCACACCCCCAACGATTTAACACACACTCTCACTGCCAACTGCCCTTTGGTCTTTTTCGTTTTATTACTTGCACCATTTAATACTTATGCTTTAATCCCCAGTTTTACTTATCAGCTTATTTAAGCTTAGTTACCTGCTTATTTCAACTGCTTTTCCAAATCTTTTATTTTTCTTAGATTTTAATTAGTTCAAAGTACTTTTCATAAATTTTTCAGATTTTTATAAATTAGTTTAATATTTTTTATTTTATTTTTAGATTAAATCTGTTTTTAATTCATAATAAATAAAATAAAATTCAAAAAATATAATTCTTTTTTCTAAAATTATTTTTAATCATTTAGGACTTTTAAAAAATAAATTTGCATTTTTAGGGCTAAAATTTGATAATTTAGATTTTTAAGTTGCGTTTTTAGATTCATGTTATTGTTTTTAGCTTAATTTCTTAATTGCTTTAATTGTTAATTTAGTTTATCTTTATTTGCTTTCCATTTGTGTTATTAGGTTTAGAATCCAAAATCAAATCTTAAATGACATTCAAGCTCGATTCCCGACAAAAACGTGAATTTCCATTCACCTCTCACCGAGGAGAACGATACCCGTGTTGATTACTTATTATTCTTTCCTAAGAATAATTTGTATGATACTTAGCTTACGTATACATATATGTAATTTTACTATATATATATATTATATTAAGAGGGTTGTATTTGATGAAAATCAAAATGGCGCCGTTGCCGGGGAGAGGTGCAGCGATTTTTACGGGATTGTTTGTATTCAAGCCTTGAAGATCCTTTCCTCGTGAAAGTTTTTATTTTATTTTGTATAAAAATACAAAAATATTTTCCTATTCTATTTTATTTTCCCTTTTTATTTTAATATTAAAAAAATAATAACCGTTTGTTAATTGTCGTTTCGGCTCATCTTTAGTTAACAAACTATAAGAGAGGTATAAGGAGGGTCGATCCTACGAACTTCGACCCGAAAGGAGAAGGTTTTTAAAACGCTTCGCGCTTACCCGCTCCTCCTCTTCTTTGTGCGTTTTCTAAAGAGCTACCGTGCACTTTTGACTTTCGGTTACCAAAAATATTTTTCTTTTTTATTTTAATTATTTCTTTTCCTTATGAATAATTTGAAAAATCTATAAATATTCTTCTTTATCTTCTTATTCGTTTAATGTCCTTAATTCTTTATCCTCTTGATAGTTAAATTTCTAATGTCCGTCATTCGAACAAACGTAGTTGTTCATACATCAAGCCGCGGGAAATGCCAGTTGATGATCAACCTTGTCGATATTGTACTTGCGAACGGTGTGGATATTATAATAGAGGGGTACCTTGTTTAGGATGTAATTCGGAAGCTGAAAATTCATTCACTTATGAACCAACTCCGTATTCTTACAATGATTCTCTAAATTTTTCCGACTACCCTCCACAACCCCAGTACGATACTCGTATTTTTGTGAGTTATGTGGAAACGATGCTCATTATGGTTACGATTGTCCACCTCAAGTTCCCGTTTATCTACATCAGGACCCGTGTTTCAATCAAAACTATGATTAATAAAATTTCCACAAAACTTCACCAAGATTTCTACAACAATTTTCCATGAGAAAACATACGGGGGTCCTTCGAATGAGAATTTTCAGTGTCAACCGATGAACCAGAATTTCTACGAACCTAATCTTTGTTATAATTCTATTTCTTCTGGTTTTGACCAATTCCGACCCCCGCAGTTTCCCGTCATTCATCAAACCATCCTCACGAAACGAACACCGGAATGTTCAACTAGGAGAAGATCTAATGAAGCTATTCAAGAGCCTTTTAAAGAAGTAAGATCATACCTCCTAGATAAAAGAGTATGGCTTTATTGCTACTGAGGAGAGATTTCATAATTAAGCAAGCAGGGAGAAAAAAAAAAAAACATAAAAAAGAAAGAACGAATCAACTAGAGAATATACAAGAATTACTTCTTAAACTTATTAATGATTTGCAAATTCTTAATGGAATTCCACTAAAACAAGAAGAACAGGCAGCTAAAGTTAGTTCTCAATATTGTAAGCCTTCTATTTTCTATGATGACGATTATGATTATGATTACGGGGAGAGTACTATTCCTTTGAATGAAATTGTTTTTCTCAAATACCTCCGTCTATTGCAAATCACACCCCGTTTTAAACCGAACTTTGAACCCGAGGACTCTCTCAGTATGGGGGATGAGCATCTTAGCACTAATCCTGAAAAGGAATCAGATGAATTCATAAAGTCTAGTGTTGAGGACCTTGTCCCAATCCCAAGTGAGTCCGAGGATACATCAGGGAGTGATAGTGAGTGCATTTTACCTTCGTGTGATGATTTCTCTCCCATTAACGTTTATGAGGGAAAATCTGTGACTTTCTCTAACCCTCTTTTCAATTCAAATGACGATTTTACTTCTAGTGATGACGAGTCACTATCCGATGAGGACGTTCCGGAAGACAATGTTAAAATTTACTCGAACCCTCTTTTTGAATTCGACGACGAGTACATCTCTAGTGACGTAAATCCTCTTTTTGATAAGGTGTTAGAGGACATCGAGTGCAAGGATTCTTATGATTCCAACCTTGATGGGTCAACTTTCCCAGTCACACCTCTTTCCGATTCAAATAGATAGTGTTTTTCATTCCTAGTGACGACGTTGAGCTTTTATCTTTAACCGTGATTCGTCTAACAAAACCCATTATAATTGTTGTTTCCTCCATTCTCGATGGGGTTTCACTCGATGAACCGGCCTCTCGAAGAGAATGGCGATTTATTAGAGATTTGGAATCTAAAAAGAATGGGATGGAGAGAATAATTTTGTACGCATCCGATTGATGATTTTGATTTTCTCGGACCGGGAGGAGATATTGATGAAATTGATGCTTTTCTTGATATTGATATTCCGACGAATATTAAGGACGGTTTCTATGACTCGGAGGGAGATGTACTCTATCTTGAGAGTTTGCTTAGTGATGATACTACCCCTAGTCCCCCTCCCGAGGTGTTCCTCGATCGTGACCCGAGAAGTTTAAGAGATATTAATGATTTGAAAATTATGGTCAAAGTTTTCGACCCCGGGATTCATGAGACAATTTTTTCTCAAATATATGTGAGCTTACCCTTTGAGGATCGCCATTATCTTTCTTTTACATATGTTATCTGAATTTTTCTTCCTTATTTCACATATCCGGTGGTTTCTCCTTTTCTTCTCTCCTTCGGGAGTGAGGATATCATTTTTGACCTCGGGATCTCCGCTTTTTATTTTTCTCTAAAACTGGTGGCATATGAATGTCCAATGGAAGTTTGCTCTTCCACTTGTTTCGTCCCTAATATCACGATGATATGGGGAGAGTCAAGCTAGAGACTCGCACAAAAACAAGCGCTTCGTGGGTAGCAACCCATGCTTATTCTTAGTAGTAATATATTAGTATAATAATGAATAAGTGTGATGTGAGGAGGCTCGCCTCTTCCTTTCTCATGTTTCGTGTTTTATGTCCAGGATTGCCCGGATTATGAAGACTCTCGTGCTCATAGTTTTGTCCATCGTTCACTCGATCTTTAATCCTTAGCTTGCTTATACTGGGAATCCGATATCCTAGATCTTATTGATTAACATTTATCTATTAGCATAATTAATAAACGGCTTTAGATTTGCGTAGAGACCTCTTAATATTTGGATTATATCTTGAAATTAGTATGGGGGTGACAGTCTCACATTAAGGACAATGTGTAGTTCTAGTATGGGGGGGATCTTTCGATTCGATCTTACTTGCATTTGCCTTGTCTTCACATAACCCTGTTTTTCCACCAAAAATAAGCAAAATTATGCCAAAATTAAAAAAAATTCAAAAATAGAATAAGTGTATTGACGCGTAGTTTTGTCTTTTTAAGGATTAAATTTTGACTTGATCGAGCATGTTGCGCTCTAGCTTGTCCCTTAGCTTTCGAGACTAAGCATTCGCGGATCTTTATAAGATTTTAAATTTGCGTAAAATGGGAAATGATAGAGTTTTATATAAGTTTTGATGCTAAGCAAGGATTAGTTGGAAATCTTAAGAGCTCATAGAGGTTAATTTTGGCTTTTTGCTCCTATTAGCTTAATAAACATTATATAATTGTTGAATAAATAAGGTTACTTAGGTTTTTGCGATTCTTAGTTTAAATCCCTTCTTAGAGATTCCTTCTGGTGAAAGTAATGTACACATCGAGGTTTTGTCAGTGTTGTGGTACGCTCCTGGGTCTTGTCGGTTAGGACGCCCGATGTCTCGGTTGCTACAAGACCACAGGACTTGAAATTTGGCTAATAATAATAATAATAATAATGTAATAATAAACCGAAGCCAAAATAAGACTTTTAGATCATGGTTGGCTCACATACCGATGTGACAGTCGTTTAAAGGGTGGAGGTATTAATAAGAGTAATAAATCCAAGACTGATAAAAGTTTGCTGCATCTTGCCGGCTCACAACCGATGTTGCAGCCTTCTAAAAGGTCGAGGATCTCCTGGTCGAAGGTGGAGGTAATAATAATAAAAACTGTTGGCTATAAAAGTTTTTACCGCTTTGAAGTCAAAAACCGATGTGGCAGTCTTCTAAATAAGGCACATAGTAATAATCCGAGACTGATAAAAGTTTGTTGCATCTTGCCGGCTCACAACCGATGTTGCAGCCTTCTAAAAGGTCGAGGATCACCGAGGTCGAAATAAGACTCCTGGACCATGGTCGGCTCGCATACCGATGTGGCAGTTGTTTAAAGGACCGAGGTTTAATAATGTTGCAATAATAATAATAAAGCCAAATTTCGACTCCGGGGTTATCTAAAAAGGATAACCCCTAAATCATGCGAAATTATACCTTAATGTGGACCTTATTCTCACCATATCATCTTTTAGGAAAGGATTTCAAACTAATTGTGGTCTAAACCGGGTTTACTTTATATGAATAAGACATTAATTTATTTGTCACAAATAATAATAATAAAATCTTTAGAGGATCTAGGAATAAGGGAGCGGAAAGTAGCTATGCATCCACAATTAGCATTTATGAGTAGTGTTAGCATCTTAACTTGTATTTAACAATGATTTCATTTTTAAGCTTGGTTTGGCGGGGTGAAAAATCAAGGACGATGAATTTATCCTTTTAAGTGTTTCTTGTTCCGCAAAGTTATGATATGTATGAATGTTAATAATAAATGCATAAAAATGGTAAAACAGAGGGCTTTTCAAAACTAGTGATTTCTTAATCCCCTTAGATGAACACTTAGCTACTTTTTGAGGTAATTAGTCTAATGGGGTTGAAATTTTTAGTTTTCTAAGTGTGTATTTATGACATTGCGTGAGGACACGGCAATAGTTTAGTATGGGGGATTTTGGTATGTGTTTAAATACACATACCTTTTACCTAATAAAACAACCCTAAAAGACCAAATATGCATGAAAAATACATTGTATATGTGTGTTTTGTAATTGGTATTGTGCATGTAAAGGATATGACAAAAATGGACAAAAATAAAGAAAAACGGACAAAGCCGAGCACGGGAATGGAAAGAGCGCGAAAAACCGTAGCCGAAGGCGTACCCATCTTCTATGGACCAACCCGGGCCCATTTTATTGGGTCGGGTTAGCCCAATAAGAATGATACCATAAACCTTAGCCTTTTATATACAAGTCCAAAACCATAAATCCATAAATCCAACCCTTAACAAATCTTGGCCCAAGTCCAAAGTCATAAGCCCATATCCACCCACTCCTGGTCAAAGTCACACTTATAAAACACATTGGTCAAAACAATAAAACCCGCCATGTTTTACTGTGCATCCCCCCCCCCCCCCCAATTCACCCTGCATCAATTAAACCAGGGTAAAACCTTCCATCCACACACACGTATGCTTCTAGAATCTGACACCAAGTTAAGCCACGCTGGCAATCCCACATGCTGTGATTGGTTGAAATAACATAGAATGATCCAAGGGCTCTAAGAGATGGTTTGGAGGTTGTCATGGTCAGGATTGCATGATGGGGGAGCGTCTCAAACACCTAGAAGCTTCTTCTTGAGGCTATAAATAGGAGGCATATCACACAGAGAAATCATCTAGTGTAGGAGTAGTTTAGGAGTAGTAGATTTAATAGCTTATTATGTAATTTTTTAGCTTATTGTCTTTCATTTGATGTAACTTACTTTTTAGAAGCTTGTAATCATTTCAGTTTTAATAAAATTCAAATTTCATTATGCCTTCAATTTTGTTTACCTTTGAGTAATTATGGTTTAAATGTGTTTTGCTATAAGCTAAAAAGCTTAATAAGCTCTTTTATACCTAATAAGCTAGTTCTAATTCAGTTTAGCCTTCTCAAAGCTAAACTTAATTAGTTGTTTACTTAAAATCACTAAAAAAATCTTAATAAGCTCTTAGGATGATAAGCCAGAAAGGGATGGGCTTGTGGCTTATTTACCAGCTTATGCTGGAGCTTGCAGATTAGCTCTTAAAGCATTTCAATCCATGTTTAGAGCAAAGGATTAAGGTACACCATCTTTTCACTCTTATATAGCTTAATATTGTTTTGCTTATTAGATTGCTTAATTGTGCTTATTCTTGTGAGGTTAATGCTTATTTTTCCTTTACCTTATCCCCATTATGATTATATCTGTTTCTTTCTTCTTATCTTATCGTTAAATACAGCTTTACCTAGTTTAAAAGGAGACAAAAATCATTACCTTAAATGGGTGTTTGGGCAACAAGCAGCACTAACCTATGTTATGCTGCCTATGCCTCTCATTTTGGTCACTCAAAAATCAATTTTCCAAACAAGAAGCTTAAAATCAGTCTTTAAGTCAGTTTTGAGAAATCTTTTAAGTTTAAAAATCAAGTTTTAGGTCCAAACTAACCATGGTGTGAATTTGTGGTTTTCCAGTTTCATATTTTTGCTCGTTTGTTTAAGATTTTGATTAGGTGCTATTTGGTGTGTTTTCATGTTTGTTTTTAACTCAAAATGTAGTAGAATATAGTTAGAAAAAGTGTGCAATTGTTCCTTTGGTTTAGGTCAAATTCTGTCATAGTCTTTGGTTTCCGTTTATTTAGTTTTAATGTCCTATTTTCAGAAGCTAATTTAGGTTAGTTTAGGCTTGTTTAAGGTTCTAATATTGATAGCTTAAGTTCTTTAGGGTATAAATTGAATCTGTTTTAGCTTATTTTGTAAGATGAATTATTTTTAACTAGCTAATTGTAAGACTGCTAATTAGCCTTTTAGTCTTTATTCAAATCTTAAAAAAACAAAACAAGTTAAGCTTGTCATTTTCACTTAGCTTTTTATGCTTATTTTGTACATTAAGAAATGCCCAATATTTTTTTTGCTTATTAGAGTGTTTGTTTGGTTGTTGAAATTAATCTGTTTTTAGTTTAAAAGACTAGCTTTATTTGATATCAGAAGCTTAAACTTAAGCTTGAAATGCCCTTTGTCTGTTTGTTTATTCATTTTTAGCCTGTTAAATTGTTTTTATGCGTGATGCCTTTTTGTTCTTTGGTAGTTTTTTAAGCTTAATTATTTTCGCTATTTTTAGTCCCATTGCTTATTTAGTTCTGAGGAGTTAGTCTGTCGTTTAGCTTTTTAAGTTTTTGAGATTAGCTTATTGAAGATTCTTTAGTTTGAGTTAAAAGCTTATTAAGTCTTTAGTCTTGATTTTCTAAAACTGTCATTTTCAAGAAGCTTTTTCTAGCTTCTTAATAAGTTTCAATAATAAGTCTTTTTATTAAAGTTGCTTATTTTAGTCTAAAGTTTAAGTTTTAAAAAGAAAATTAAAAAAAATTGTTTTATAAAAAAAGGGTGGCCACAGGTTTCGAGCCTGTGACCTCCCCTTCAACAACCCCCCCTCTATATAACACAACACACACACACACAGCACAACTGCCCTTTGGTCTTTTTCTTTTTAATACTTGCACCATTTTAATACATTTTGTTTTACGCTTTAATCCCTCAGTTTATTAACTTATCTACTTATTTAAGCTTAGTTACCTGCTTAATTTCAACAGCTTTTCCAAATCATGTAAATTTGGCATAAATGACCCCTGCTCTTAATTCCTTTCTAATTTTCTTAGTAACTTTTCTTAAGGCATAACTAGTTTGACTAAAGGTAGAATTAGTCCCTATAGTTTACACTATGATCCTTAGCTACTTAATTTTTGCTATTGCAGTCCCTAAAGGAATAAACACATAACATATTAGGCACAAATAAGTTAAATTTAATTAACTCCCCTTTATTTGGTAATCCGTTAATGTTTAAAACCTTTTTCTATTTAATCCTTGATGTCTTTTTGAAGAAGCAATTTGAAATTATCTCCCCCCTCAAACAATGACCCGTTTTCTATTTAAAGAGCTGTAGTCATTGTTTGAGTGGTCAAATGCCTTGAAAAAATTAGTTTCTGATGAATTACTGAGATGATTATTTTATTTTTGAAAAATCAACACCAAGAAAAATAAGATTTCTCTTATTTTGACACATAAGCGCACTGACATGTACATTCATGGATAAAGAAAGCACAGGTTGTGCTGCAAAGTAAGCACAAGCCTTTGCATGGTCATAAAGTAGACCATGCCCGAGAATAAATTCCTGTTGAGAGGTCAAGTTTTCTTTTTGAAATACTTTCCTTTAAGATAATGATCGGGTTGCTATCGAAAATAATAGCAAGCCATTTTGGCATGTTTTAAAACCTTTTGAACTTCTGCTCGAACTTCATTTAAAGCCTCGTATCATTGTTATATGACATTTCTAAGGCCGTAAATGTTATCGATTTTTAGAAGACATGCCAGAGATACATGTTTTTATATTTTTCTGAATTTTTTAATTTTGTATTTTGTTTTTATAAAAAATTTATAAGAAGTGAAAAATCTTTTTGTGTTTTTGTGATTTTATATATATACATATTATACAGAGGATATAATAATAGGCACCACCACTATTCTTCGGCTTCATCTTCCAGTTCTTTCAGAGTCTCGGGAGTAAAACTTCTCATCCCCAGCTTGTCAATAAGGAATTCAATTCTTTCTCGACATAGAGCCTTGGTGAAGATGTCTGCCAACTAGTATTCCGTTCTGACAAAGTAAAGCTCGACAACTCCATTCTCCACTTGCTCTTTTATGAAGTGATATCTGATGTCGATATGCTTTGATCGAGAATGTTAAACATTGTTGCAGCATAAGGCAATAGCGCTTTTATTATCACAGTACATTGGAATTTTATTGAATCCAAGGCCATAGTTGGTAAGTTGTGATCTCATCCAAAGTCAAGAGCACAACAGCCGAACAAGGCTATATATTCAGCTTCCATACTGGATATCGCAGCGCTTTTCTGACTTTTTGATGACCAACTAACAAGTTTGTCTCCCAACAATTGCATACTTCTAGATGTACTACGTCTTGTATCTTGACAACCCGCGTGATCAGCATCTGCAAAAGCTGTTAGAGCAATAGCAGAATCCTTCGAATACCATAGTCCCCGATTGACGGTTCCTCTTAGATATCAAAAGATTCTTTTTACAACATGTAGGTACTTTTCGGTAGGACGAGCCTAATACTGAGTACACATACAGACAACATATACCAGGTCTGGTCTACTGGATGTTAGATACATAAGGGTGCCAACCATGCCACGATAATGTGTAAGATCAATGGCTTTCCCTTGTGTATCCTCATCGAGTTTAGATTTCTCCACCATTGGAGTATCCACTGGGTCACAAGATTCCATTACGTATTTCTTAAGTGATTCTAGAGCATATTTTGATTGGTTTAAAAAGATGCCTCTAGGACTCTGTGAAATATGTAGTCCTAGAAAAAAAATGATATTTTGCCCATCATTGACATCATGAATTTGGAACACATTATCTCAGAAAATTTATCACAGAGTTCAGTAGTAGTAGAAGCAAAAATAATATCATTAACATAGATTTGTACCAGGAGGATATCTTTGCCTTTTCTGCTGATGAACAATGTGGGATCAACTGTGCCTTTGGAGAATCCTTGGGATAGCAGAAACGATGACAATAGATCATACAACGTGCATGGAGCATGTTTCAACCCATATAGAGCTTTCTTCGGTCCGTACACGTGATTAGGATTGTATGGATCCATAAATCCGTCCGGTTGGCTAACGTAGACTTCTTCACGCAAAATGCCATTCAAAAATGCCGTCTTTACATCCATCTGGTAGACGATCATATTCATATGAGCAGCAAACGCGAGAAATATCCGAACAGCTTCTAGTCTAGCCACGAGAGCAAAGGATTCTTCGAAATCAATTCCCTCTTCCTGACGGTATCCACGAGCTACCAATCTTGCCTTGTTTTATAAGATTCCCCCAATTCATCTAATTTGACCTTATATATCTATTTTAAAGTAATAACCATCACTTTATCTGAATGAAGAACGAGTTCCCAGACTTTGAGACGTTCGAATTCATGTAGCTCTTCTTGCATTGCCTCAATCCATCATGACTGAGTTAGTGTATCTTTATGCATCTTAGGTTTAACTAAAGTTAGGAAGGCATCATAGTAGCAGAACAGGGCTTGTTCGTGTAGTTAGAGTCTTGTGGAAACGGGTCTGAAAGGGTCACCAATTATGTTTTGTAACGGATGATCTTTTGTCCATTTACTGAGGTGTTCTGAGATTGGAGCGTTTGAGTGCACCGTAGTAGAGATAACATCCAATGATGAGGATTCTTCAGAAACAGTTTCTGGAATTGGAATGCCAAAATAAGGATCGTTACTCATATGTGCGACCTCAAGATCATGTGACTCTTCTTCAGCATAAAGAGGAATTGTTTGGGATTGTGATTGTGGAGTGGTTTGTGAGATACTTGGAGATGGTGCATCTTGATTAACCGTTGTTGAGGAAGGTGAACGGGTTGACTCAACAGGAGCTGGAGCTTCTTTTACTAGAACTGGAGAGGCAACGCTAGTTGGAGGAGAGAAGAACTCATCAAACACTGGTTGAAACACAAGATCCCATTCATGCCTTAATGGTGGTACAAATGATACTGAAGGAGGAGGGCTTGGAACGAGTCCTGAACTAGGTGTTGCAAGAGTCATTTCATGAAGCGCATGTTTTAAACTGCTTTGTTCAGAAGCCATTGTCGTCAGCTCATCAAAATCGACATGGATGGTTTCAATGATTTTTTGGGTACGTCAGTTGTAAATACGGTAGGCTTTCTTCTTGGGTGCATATCCAATGAAAATACCTATATCAGCTTTAGCTTGAAGTTTGCCCAAATTCTCACTATCATTGTTTGGGTAGCAAAGTGCACCAAAAACGTGAAGGTAGGATAAATCGGGTTTTCTATCATGTAAGAGCTCATAAGGAGTTTTTCCATGGCGACGTCGTATAATGGATCGGTTTTGGGTGTAACATGCGGTAGCAACTGCTTCGGCCCATAGAAATAAAGGAGCTTTTGCATAGATTAACATTGTTCGAGCGGCTTCAACAAGAGTACGATTTCGCCTTTCAACAACACCATTTTGTTGTGGAGTTCGCGCAACCGATGTTTCGTGAGAGATGCCAACCTGTTCATAGTAGTCTCGCAGAGTTTGATTAACAAACTCAGTTCCATTATCTGTACGAATGTTCCTTACAGCTGCATTCAATCTAACTTGTATCATTTTCAGAAACTTGATTATAAAATCAGGAGCTTCATCCTTTGATGCTAGAAACTTCACCCATGTGAACCGAGAGTAATCATCTACAATGATGAGGATGTACTATTTCTGATTTACACTTGCAACACGCATAAGCCCATAAACATCCATGTGCAAAAGATATAGTTTTTCTTGATTGGTGTCTTCAGATTTAGATTTATGTGATTGTTTCTTGCTTTTTCCCATGGCACATACAGAATACAAATGGTCCTTTTCAAATTTAAGTCTGGGAAGACCACGTACTAGACTGTGTCTGGCCAAGTGATTAATAGCACCAAAATTTAAATGCGATAGATGACGATGCCATAACAATGACTTAGTCTTTGTGGCTTATAACAAGAGACATATAGGAGAAGACGCCATCATATCCCCAATAGACAGAGAATACAGGTTAGTTCCTTGAGATCCTGAGACTAAATTAACACCTTCCATATTACGAACAAAGCATGTGTGTTTTCTGAAAGCTACTTTAAGATCTGTGTCACATAATTGACCAACAGAGAATAGATTGTGTCCTAGTCCTTCCACATAATAAATCCTTGAAATTGTAACGTTCCCTATCTGATAATCACCATACCCTATAATCTTCGCAACTTGGTCGTTACCGAATTTGACTGTACCGAGAAACTTATGAACAAAATTGGTGAGCTGAGAACGGTCTCCGGTTATGTGCTTGGAGCAGCCAGAGTCCAAATACCACAGAACAATTTGTTCAACCTCGGAGAGAACATCTGAGCCGTAACTAGACAAATTGGCCATAAGAACTGATATGGCTGTAGAGATCTCATCACAGTCAGAATCATACGCATCCAAATCATTGGCTTGATAAGTTGCATTGTGTGTAATGACCGACTGTGTAACTGGACCATCTGTAACACTAGGGTCTCCCAAGAATTCTAATTCTTCCTCATTCATAACTTTACCATTTCCTTGAGCTTCGACCAATAGAACTTTATCCCTGAACCATGTAGCATCTATTTTCCTCTTTGGCTTTAGGCAATGTCTTGCCATGTGACCTTCTCCTTGGCAGTTAAAACACTTTACAACCCTTTGTTAACCTAAATAATTCCCTCCTGTTCCTAAAGTATTAGCTCTTGTTCCTGAAGTACCAACAGCATAAGAATTTTGTCTCTCCTGAAGTGGTTAAACAGTCACCCGTCCATCAAGAATAGTTGCTTGTTGTCTTGGGTTGGATGAGATTCTTAGCTGATTGTTGGTAGATGGAAAAAGAGATGTAACGACAGTAGACAAGTATTTTTTTAATGGCATCAATAGGGTCATCTCCTTGCTTAAACACGGGAACTGCTAGACCAGAGTCTATTTGAGAAAATTCAGCCTTATGTGTTTGTTGATTAACTGTGGAGATAGTATATTCAATTTGAGGAACAGATGGTGGTTATAGACAAGCCTCTTGATGAACGATAGATGAGTAAGCATTTGGATACGGTGTTGACGGATACAAAATTGCAAGAGGTGTGGATGGGCAAGTAGTTGAGTAATGTTGTGTGAGAGGAATTGATCCATAATGAAGAGACTGAGATGGTGATAACTGTTGTTGGAACTGAGGATTGTTGTATGAGTATGGATAAGCGTTGAAGTGAGATGGTGTCATCTAATGGTTAGCAACTAATGCAAGTGGATCTTGATTGCTTTCACGCATGATACGGACTTCATTTGCATGGAGTTCGTGTTGTTCAAGATATGCATCAAGCTGATCATAGTTGGTAGTATGCAAATCTTTTACAAGCTTGACATCAGTCACAAACTTACACCATTCAGGTGGAAGACTATTTAAGAACTTGGTATTGACTTGAAATTGCTCCAATTTCATTTTGTAAATGTTCATGTCATTGATCAGCTGAGTAAATCTCAAGTAATACTTATGAAGTGATTCCCTCTTAATGTGAGAAAACTTATCAAATGCATTATACAGTTTACACTCCCTTTCCTGTTTTGTCAATGTGGTACCTTGCATTAGTAGTTGAACTCTTTACCATAGATCCTTGGCAACTCGGTGATGATTATCAAGTGAATAGATATCAGCTAGTAGACCTTGAAGAATGATATTAGTTGCCTTCATATCACAATCAGCTTGAATTTTCTCTATAGTGGACAATTCAACATATTTCTTTGTCCTAGTCACCTTATTTTCTTCAATTGTAGGCCAAATAAGTGGACTGTTTTCAACTGATTCAAGTATCATTCTTCCAATCTCTTTGTTTTGCATGTAAAGTTCCATTCTACTTTTCCAAGAATCATACAGGTCTTTGGGCAACATTGGTGGACGATTGTCAGCACAAGAGAGTATCATGTACTCAGCAAGAGTATTCTTTTGTCCAAGTGGAATTATTGAATCCATGTTTTCTTTGATATGAGATAAGATAAAAGATGATCGAACAGTGATTAGAGGTTGTTGTGTTAGATTGTTGTTTGTTTTTGGTGAATGAGTCTAAAGATTACACGGGATTTTACAATTCTTGATAAAACCGAGAAAATAATTAAATACTTTACGGGATTTTACAAATCATAGAAAAACCATATAAATCTCGAAGGCAATAAATCTCCAAAGGTAAGTGTATAAGTCACCCAAGTATAATGTATAAATTACCTAAAGTAGCTTGTATAAATCGCCTTTTATAAGAATGGTATAAATCGCTGGATTTTTAAGACGTATAAATCGCTGGATTGTACTTACGTAAATCACGTATAAATCACTGGATTTGAAACATGTATAAATCGCTGGATATACACACGTATAAATCGCCGAATCTAAACACGTATAAATCGCTGACTTTGACACACGTATAAATCACCGGAACTGCACACTTATAAATCGCCGTATACCCAAACGTATAAATCGCTGGATTCAAAACGTATAAATCACCGAAATCAAACATGTATAAATCGCCGAATTCAACAACGTATAAATCGCCGAATTCAATACGTATAAATCACCGAATTCAAACAGTGTGTATCAAAAGCCGTCTTTAAACACTTCAAATCACTTAAAACATAATTTTTGATGTTTTTATTTGAATTCACTTGTACTTCTTGCTATTCTAAGACTAGGAGAACCTTAAAAACACAAACTTTATGGATTTTAACATAAAATCAAGATTCTTGTACCCAAAACCCTTTTTTGAATCAAAAAGATGAATATTTTGAGTTTTTCTAAAGTTTTTCTTATACAACTAGCCTATACTAAGATAAACAAACAAGAAAGTACTAATCTTTATGGCATTAGAACACACAAAAGATGAACTCTTTTGTATTATGTTCGAACCAAACGCACTAGTAGAAATAAAAACGCACACAAAACCAAGCTTAATCACCCCATGGCTCTTAATACCAATTAAATAATATTTGTTTATCTAAACTCACAATCAAATGTATGAAGAACTAGAGAGAGAAATGGAGGGATGAACACTTCTAGAGAGAAAAAGGAAAAAGGAAAATATTAGATTAGAAAAGTGAACAACCAACCCTCTCCAAGGCATGGAGAGGGGTATAAATACCTAGAGTGGCCGGCCATATGGAGCTCTTAGGGGCTTACCATTGGCCTTGGGCCTTACTAGACTATCTATTTTCCAAATATTGCTATGTGAGCTATCTAACGATATAATGGAAGTGACCGACACTTTTTGTGTTCCTAACAATAGTAGGTAAGTTGAGGCGGTGGTTGATTGTAGTTAGCAAGAAATGCAAGAGGATCTTGGTAACGTTTACGCATCAAGCGAGTTTCATTTACATGTACCTCATGTTGTTCAAGGTATGAATACAATTAATCATAGTTTGTTGTATGCAAATTTCTTGCCAACTTCACATCCGTCACAAACTTACTCCATTCTGGTGGAAGACTGTTTAGAAACTTTGTATTCACTTGAATAGCTCTCATTGACATATTGATAACTTTCATGTTGTTGATAAGTTGAGCAAATCTCCAGTAGTACTGATACAGTGTTTCACCCTTCATAAAAGTAAACTTATCAAACTCGTCATACAATTTGCATTCCTTTTCTTGTAATGACAATTTCATTCCTTGCATCAGAAGCTTAACTATGTCCCAAATCTCTTTTGTAACTTTATGATGATTGACAATAGCATAGACATTCGGTGGAAGACCTTGAAGAATGATATTGGTAGCTTTGCAATCACAATCAACTTGAATTTTTTCTGTAGCAGAAAGTTCTTCATACGTCTTTGTTCTAATGGTACCATTATATTCAGTGGCAGTAGGCCAAATAAGTGGATCATTTTGTACTAAGTTAAGTATCATTCTCCCATTCTCCCTATTCTTCATATAATGTTCCATACGGATTTTCCAACACTCATACAAAGATTTCTCCAACATGGGAGGACGGTTGTCTGCACCGGCAATGATTATAAATTCTGCTAAAGTTGTCATTTTGAATTAATTGAGTGAATGAGAAAAGATAACTTTATGATCGTTCAGTGATTAGAGGTTGTTGTGCTAAATTTTTGTTTGTTTTAAGTGAATGAATCTTAAGATTACATGGGATTTTACATTTCTTTATAAAACAAAGAAAATAATTGAATACTTTACGGGATTTTACAAATCACAGAACAACCGTATAAATCTTTAAGGAAATATGGTATAAATCTCCAAAGGTAAGTGTATAAGTCACCCAAGTGTAACGTATAAATCTCCTTAAGAAAACTTATATAAATCGCCGTTAAGAAGACAGGTTTAAATCGCCCGATTTAATGAGGTATAAATCGCTGGATATACTGAGGTATAAATCATTGGATTTGAGTATTCCTTAGGAAACCAATGCTAAAGTTTTTAATGAGGACATATTGGGGCTAGCTACGAAGGGGAAAGATGTAGAAGTCCTAAGTAAAGTGTCGTTTGCAGGCTGTTGGGAACTTGAATGTTAAGGATGTTGTTGCTGATTCCAATGGCACTAATTCAGGTGGTTCTTTCGCTAGCTTGTTAAAGCCTAAGGATGCAACAAACAAGGTACACTTTCGTACTCTTGTCAATGATGAACGCATTGAATCTATTGACTGTGTGCTTCCTAGAGATGCGGCTGCAAAGATCAAAGGAAGGTATGAAAACTCCATTGTGGGTTTTTTTCTTGGTAAAGATCCTTCATTTCCGGTTGTTCAACAGTATGTATCCAATACGTGGAGGAAATTTGGTTTTGAAAGGATTACGCGTAATGATGATGGTGTCTACCTTGTTTAATATGCTACAATCAGGTAGGGATCAAGTGAATTTTGAGAAGGACCGGGTTGGATTCGCAAATCACATCTATTCTTAGCAAATAGGTCACCTAGTGTGTCGTTGAGAGAGTGAGTCACTAAAGTTATCGGTTTGGGATAAAAAATGTACAATGTGCCTGTTTTCTTGTGCTTACTTCGGAGGAATGGTTTTAGTTTGCTGTGTACTCAGATTGGTAACCTATCATGCTTGAAATGCTTTACTAGTTCTATGTGTGTGGAATCATGGGGTAGGATTAGTTTTGCTAGAGCTTTGATTGAGATTGACGCGGCTGCTGGTTTGAAAAAGGAGGTTACTATGGCTATTCCGGTGGATGAAGGCGATGGTCATATTAAGGAGACTGTTCGAGTTGAGTATGAATGGAAGCCCCCACACTGTGTTGATTGTAAAAGTTTTTGGTCATGATACTTTATTGTGTCCTAAAACGTGTTCAGAGGAGGTTCCTAAACATTCAGCTAGGAGATGGCAATACTACGTTATTGGAAGAGAATGATGACGGGGTTTACGAGGACAGGAAGCCTAAGAAGAAGAATTGGCGCTGATTTTAATGGTATTAAGGTTGAAATAAGCCTAAGTCCTAAATAGGAACGGTTATGGTTGCAGCAAAAGAAAGGTGGTGGATGCTAAAAGGGGGGGCTAATCAGCCTCTCCATGTGTTCAATAACGAATAATGATGGTAATAGGGTGGTCAAACCCAAGGTTTGAGACGGCTAATCCGTTTGCATGTGTTAAATGGGATGGTGAAACTATAAGAGTGATTCTGTGTCTCCACCTAAGTTAGTACTCATGGTAGATCCTGTTTTGAATGAGAAAAAGAAGGGGGCTGATGTTCCTAGTAGTTCTAATTCTGGTTCAGGAAAAATAATGGACTTAAGGGTAAGAATGTTAGGAGTCCTTTCTAAAAGGGATAAACGTGAAATTATTAATGAAGAATGGAACTACTGATATGAGGCTGTTTTTACCGCCTTGGGTGGTTTCTTTAGGAGGTGGTAATGAGCATGAAGAATATGATTTTTAATTTCTATGATGGCAGTGCGGAATCAGTTCATCGGCCATGATGATTCACTTAAGGGAAATTTATCGTGACTTCAAGCTAAATAGAGTGTGTAGAAAATAGTATTTGTTTTCCTTCAGTTTTTAATGATTCGTAGTCTATAAGAGTGGGCAATGTCGATTCTTATGGAGGTTTGATTTGGATTAGCTTTTTAGCTGGTTGTTGCCCATGTAACGGGATATTTTTGTGATATATTCACCTATATCCATTGTACTTAATCGCTTTTTTGGAGTAATATATTTTACCGGGGTAGTACCCTTTTACCCAAAAAAACTCGAGAGATTTACGACACGAAGCTAAATGTCGAGTTCTAATCTTAGCTAAAACCAATCTATCACAACACAACTTCACGACTTGTTCACAACTTCACAACTTCACGACTTCTTTACAACTTCACGACTTCTTCACAACTTAACTTCACCACTCTACTTATATCAAAACTATCTAACCTTATTTGGTAAGACCACCACTAATTAACTATACTTACAAAGATCCCCAAGATCTAGCTACTACACACAAATATCAAATATACAATTGATTTACAAATATGTGATATGGTTGCAACAAGATTGCAATACACACTTGAGGTGTAATACTTCTTCACTTGATGATGAAAGAATTCTTCTCTTACACTTGAGGAATTAAGCTTGGATCACTTAAAAACAAAGCTATATGATTAAATGATCAAAGGATTTTAGAGAGGATATGTGGGCTGTTTTGAGCAAAAAGAATGAGTGCAAAAGATGAGAAAATTGTGAGGAAAAGTCCAGTATTTATAGGACAAACTGGGAGAGCGTCTACCTAGGGGCGGTCCCCTTAATTTTGAGGGGGTCAGCCGTGTAGTTAAGGGGGTCGCCCAAGACTAGGGCTTCCCCAGTTTGTCTTTTGTGTAGGGGGAATTTTTTGGAACTTTTCTAGCCGTTTTAGGTCTTAAAATTTGAATTTTAAAATGTTTATTTTGAATAAAACATTTTTTTAATTGTAGAAAATGTTTTGTAATGTTTTAAAAATGTTTACAACATTTTATAAAAGTGTGAGGTTGAATAAAAATTTCCTTTGATCATAAAATGCATTAAGCATTTATTTATTCATATCTTTAAGTGATGTATTTGTTGAAATGAGAATTTACTACTAATTACTTGTTTACGTTTAATTTTACGTTGAACGTTTTTATATTTTGTGATTATCAAAACGTAAAGATGTGAAAAAATATTAGTAATGTTTTTAGGCATTATATTTTATCAACAGTGCATTTAGTTTGATGCAATCTATCAATTTCAAGTCAACAAAGTACAGAAATAGTGCATTTATCTCTATTTTTTATATTATATATAGACACCAACTTGACAGAATCTTCATATGGTTGGTTTCAATGTTTCATGTAATGATATCAAAGGTAAGTAATTTGTTTACATATAATGCAATTGTTGAATTGATTTTTATTAGTGGTTTTGAAAAGATCAAAATGATGCAAAGTCTTTGATTTAAAGTCTAAAAGATACGCAGAACTTGATCATATTTCTTAGGGGGGCCGAAATCAATTTTGTAGTATCCACTATGAGGTGCAATATCCATTTAATTATGTTAGTGGGGTATACAATGGCATTAGATCAATGGCAAAAACTTTCATTTGAATATGTCAAGAAGTCTAATACGGATACCTCTTGTGAGCCTATAAATAACTTAAATTAGTACACATTCGAAGCTAATTCATTGATTATATGCTATTATAAAAATCATGACATGCTATAAGTGTGTTTTGTTTTAGGAAGTGACATAAAAAACTTTTAAGTTGTGCGTAGTAACAACATGACGTTTTAACCAACAAAGTTTCTATTACATTGATGAAACGGATTCATGTTTTTACAAATTATTTTGAAAGAGCCGTAATTGTTTAAGCTTCATTTAACTCAACTTTAAAATTAAATTATTTTATACCTACTTTCCTAAACATTACACGTCACGTTTCAATTACATGCACCAGCATACTTACATCTCCTCAACTTACAATAATCATACGCAATCAACAATTAGACACAACTCGTGTGCAACACACGGGTCTGCATGCCTCGTTCTTATAAAGTCTTGAGCTTCAAGCTTTAAATGATGAGTCATCCTTAAAGAATTAAAGAATGTATACAACCATCCTTAAAGAATTAACTAATGTATTTTTTATTGTCAAATAACAAATATGGTACGCTACACGTAATGTAAGAACAATGCCAACGATAAAGGTAAAATAACGCTCTTTTGTAACGGTGAGTGTTAGTACATCCGATTTGACAAATAAATTAGATAAGTTTGCTAAAATAACAAAATATAACATTAAAAACATCACATTGAATAATGAATAGAAAAGAAAAAGTACATAATTTTGGCTCAAAAGCAATTGTAAATTATAATAACAAATAAAAAATGTCAAGTTTTAGACGTCAGCAAAAGTTTAATAGTTTATCAAAATACAAAAATAATGTATCGCACGGGTCAGAATACCTTGTGTAACACATAAAAAAATCCACAACGCATTGATTAAAAATTTTAAGGTTTTTTCTATCACATTAGCATGATAGTATCTCACATTTCTCGCAAAACAAAGGCGGTTGATTCAGTTCGAATCAATGTTTTAAAACCCGGGTTTTTAATTGACCCAGCTATTTCACCGGGTCACCGGTTCAACCGGTTGAACCGCCGGGTTAAACCGGTTTTATACCAACGGTGAAACTTACTCATACTTTAAGTGATAGAGAAAAAAAATAAGTATGCATACTATTAAAACTGGTATCTATTGTTTTATAACATTCAAGAGAGAGACTTATGTAAATTATTTGTATATTAAAAGAAAAAAATCGTTTCAATTTGTCTTATGAGTCATCAGACTAGATAAAACTTTGATTCATTATGAGTCATCGCCTATCCTTTCAACCTACCCTCCCCTTTTATATTGAACGGAGTAACAAAATAAAAACTCATAAACATAAATCCTTTTATCTCCTACAAATGCAAATCCTCATTTTCAACCACCATGGCTACAAGTCTGCAACATATATTTGGGTAAAGACAAGTCTGCAACATATTACTATACACAAATATAGAAGAAATTGAAACTGAAATATATGGATCTATATCAAGATTAGTAAGCGTGTAATTGAAGTACACAGAAAACATGTGAGATTACATCATTCATAGTCACATCATACTTCTTCTTTTCCTTTAATAGGTGTTGAACCGGTCGGTTCCCGGTCCGACCGGGTCGACCAAAACCCGGCGGTTCAATCCGGTTCCGGTTTTAGCAAAAACCCGGCTCACAACGGACCGGTCAACACACCGGTTCCCGGTTCAACCGGTTCAACCGACCGGGTTGAACCGGGTTTTAAAACATTGGTTCGAATGCATTGATTTATGAAGTCAAGGGATTGTGTACTATTTGTACGTGTGCAAACACATTAGTGTTAGATATAATGGTCAAATTTTAGTTTTTAATAAAAATCGATGCTCATCAAATATTTACTTTAGAGCAAGATTATGTATGGTCAAACTTAATGATCAATTTAGTTGTGTTCATGAGTCGTAAGTTGAATTGGGATGGGGAGGAGCAATTAGTTTTTCTCTCAGTTCATGAATAACAAGAAATACAACTCAATCATCTCCATTAGGTTATCATTCATTTTGATCAGGTATAGAGGGAAAGTACAAATTGGCTCGTTTAGATAATCCGTTTGTGCTATCTTCGAGTTATTTGTTGTTGTTATGATCACATTTCTCGAGCACGATGAAGATGACGATTTCGTTGCAAGGAAACTACGAGCTTCAAAGACTTCAATATTTTCCTTTTTTTGCATTGAAAAACCCATGAGGATAACTTTATTATTCATGCAATATTTATAAATTCAGTTATAAAACCTTACAAAGATTAGGAGTGCTCAGGTAAGATCGTTTAATATGACCACCAGACCTGACCCGCCCGGGTTATAATAATACGACCCGCCCGACCCCTTCATAATCCTTTGTTTCACGACCCGCCCCTTTCTTTCCCGGGTTTAAGCTTTCTTCCCTAATCCGATCCATCATTAATTTCCCACTAAATTTGCCACTAACTTCCCCACTAAGTACGGACGCTTCTTGCATGAACGACAGTTGTAGTTTAGCATCAATAATGGTGGTGATGGTATATAAACGTCTTACCGGTGCCCTTAGGGGGAACCACTTGCTTTTTGATATCGGTATGTTATTAGGGTTCTTAGTTTGTATTTAATAATGTGTAGGATTGTTGATTGTTTATATCTAATGTTTAAGATTGTTGATTTAATTAGGGTTTGGCTTAGTTTTGTGAAATATGTGCCTATTTGATTTGCTTTGGTGAATAATTGTTAGTTGGCTTAGGCTTGTATTCACTTCTATGAATTATGTGTTTTCTTGCTTCTGTCATTGTGGGTTGTAATTGGTGCATGCTGTTTTTTTTGTTGGAATGCATAAATGATTTATATTGTTTTTCTTATAATTAAGTAGCTAATCGTTATTAGTAAAAACTGATTTTATCTGTTGTTGCAGGTACTTATGTTGGATCACCAAATGTTCGGACTTCCTGGGATTACAACTATATACTAAAACGCACGTCGGATGCTGCCAAAACAGTGTATGGCCTTTTAGAGACTGGTTGTCTGGTCTAGTAGGTCGGCCGAACATTCGTGGGTATGGTTTTTTGTTACTAAATGGGCCGCATCAAGCATGTGGGATGAATATCAAGTGTAAGCGGTTGTGAAGACCACAAAAGGCCTCGACAAAGGTGAGATGGTCTGCATCTTGGCAGGGCAACTTACTACAGTTGCAGCTATGACGGATGCATCCCCTTTGTTCGATTATTAGCCTGACTGAGCCTATGTATGTTGACGTTGACATATATCACATAATATATACAGAGGTGGGTGTGTTCATTTTGCTTTTGATGGGCTAAGCCAAAAGGTTCTTTGGTAGAAAGTGTAGATTTATCACGCATATGGTTTAAAGACGAACAAATGTATAGAGTTAAGGTTAGCCGTATATTGGCGGGGCAAATTACTAAATTTGCAGCCATGGCGGCTATACCCTTCTTTTTTGTTGATATTGTTGTTGTGTTTCTGCTTAAAATTCATTACTTTTGAATTTTGGCATGTCAATAGGCTTATAAGCTGTCTTTGTGGATTCCCATTGCCATTTTATGAGATGAGAATGATGAAGATATTGATTATTGTGGCGGGGTGAGCTTCCTAAGCTTGCAACCATATCGGTTAGACTAAAAGAATGCAACATTTTAAGTGTTGTTATGGGTATTTGGGTGTTAGGCATCTAATAATCCTGGTGTTTGGATTTTTGGTACTTGGTGGTTGGACTTGAACACAGCTGATATTGTATTGCCCATCCTTGTCGTGGCGAGCTTCCTAGGATCACAGCCATGACGGATATACTCTATTCACTATTTTACAGCTTGCTAATATTGCCTGCAACAAACGACTGGGTTTTTGGCACCTCATTATCTTTTGTAGCTTTGATTGCTGATGTTGCTTGCAGTTAACGTTCTTTGGGTTGTTTTAGGGAGTGTTTCTGTATGCTCTATGGCAGGACTGTTCTTACGCGAGGTTGGTGTTTTCATTTGGTCGGGTTGGACTAGAATGAAAATGAGATCATTGGCATCTTGGCGGGGCGAGCTTCATAAGCTCGCAGCCATGGTTGGCATGAGATAATGACCTAGATAAAGCTGAGATTGTCTATATGCACCGTGGCAGTGCAAGCTTCCTAAGCTCGCAGCCATGGTGCGTTTTCGATCGAATTCTATTTAAGCTCATGTCCATTTACTGCTCTTTTATCCTGAATGTAGTGTCACCGCCCAAATAAGTGGTATTGCTACTTTATCATACCATATAAGTAAGGCGATGATGATAGTTTACTGTTTATTGTGCGTAGCTCATCCACACCCGTATCTTGGATTGGCAGTCACACAGAGTGTGATTGCAGCCATGTCGGATGTTTGGTACCGCTACCGTACACATAAATCTGAGCCTCAGTTTCATGTTATACTAAAATATAAGAGGAAAAGAAAACATGAAACTGGAAACAATAACTCTAATTGCCATATAATCTGTCAACAAGTTAATAAAGCCTACAAAAGTGATTTCTTTTTATGGCGGTTTAAAAATAATATCACTTTTAACTCTTATTCTATGAGAAAAAAATGACATCTTCGATTATATTTGTCTTGTTTTTTTTATGACTTAAATTTAGAGGCAATCTTTGTATTGGCCGGAACGATTGGTTACAATCGCTTTTGTAACTCTCTAACGCCTTGCTAGTTTTTTATATATCTCAATCTGCCGGTTAAAAAAATAGAGCCAACAAAATATAAACTCACTGTAAACCCTTACATAAATCCGACATATATGACGTGGTCAAATTATAGTCTCGACCGATCCTCTTTGTCGATAAAGTGTTTATCAAGAAAAGGCATTGCTTCAAGAAATCCTAACGAATTGGACCCCGACACTCTATTCCTTCTATCTAGTTATTTTCCTCTGCCGTCATATTCTCTTTAGCTGCAATGGGGAATCTAGTCAAAGTTTATCATCATTATAAATAGGGGCAATTTCATATATACCCAAAACAAATATCATAATGTTATATTTCCTCAACACATGCTTTAAAAGCATTGTATATATGCATTGAAAACTTGTCATTTGAGTAAATATGAAATTATGAAGTTTCTTTTGGGTATATATGAAATTATCCCCAATAAATAAGAGAACATACAACTTGGTATGCAGAATCTAAAATGTTACGGGAGTTGTAGAAATATGCGGATTGTTCAATATAACTTTTTTTTTCTTTCGGATGGTCAAATACACTAATCATTTGCCAGATCTATTTTTTATTGATAAAACGTTAAATATACTGTACTTTTACACCTCTATGACCTGTGCAACCTATTTGATCTAATTTTGTTCATAGTATGACTATAATGCTTTTATTTTCTATAAATGCAAATTGATAAACACCTAAGTCACCTTCTTTTTTTTTAACGGCAAAGGAACACCAATATTACTAATTAACCAAACACATTGAAGAACCAAATGCCAATTTAAAATAGCCAAGACACCTAACTATGCAGCACATGTAACCTCTATTTTATTTATAGCCTAATTGTTAAAATACAATGCAAATCAACGAAAGGAAAAAAGAACTCAAAATCAAATACAAAAAAGAATACTATAAAACATCAACTTCACTCTGTTCTAGACTCATTTTACTTGTTTTTGGTATTGTCCTCAACTGTTCTGATTCGTGAACCATCTTTGTGTTTTGCCCGACCCAACTCCATTATGCTACTCCATCGCACGCATAAAGATATATAAACGTAATAGTTTAAACTATCTACCTTTGTACCTCTTAACCCGATGATGTGTTTTTACAAGCTTTAAATTTATAATAACTAAAAATACTGATTTTGACTAAAAACACAACATTCGGGCATGTATACCCTATTCGAGTGTAATATAGTATTAGGTAAGTTCAGGTCGTTCCACGGGATTTGTAGCAATTCACAGATTTTTTATCAAGTAACAAAGCTAAATGATTGTCACGGGTCAAATAGCCAAAACGTGTGTGAAGAAAACAAGATACAAGGCATGATCCACATAACAAAATAGATATAGATAGAGCAAGACTTTATATAAACAAATCATGCCAATCATATATGATGGGTAATCATAATAACAAGCATATCTACCAATGATAACATAGAATCATTTCGGCCTATATACTACATCATCACGAGCGCATTAAGAATGGTTTATATCAAATATGCATACATATGAATTCCTCCTAACCCGGTCGGTCAACATAAGGAATGGTCTTAAACATCATTCTACTTGGGTTGTTTATCAATTTACCACACAATTCTCACAAGTATGATATAGACACGCCATAGACAAACGGTTTAAAATACATCAAGAGAATTAACTCTTTCGGCCTATTTCAATTGAAATGATATACCAAAAGATAAACAATGATCCAAGCAAAGATAACATCGAATTCATAAGCATATATATTCATAAGTCATAGCAAGATCATCCAAATATTATATCATGTTTCACATATTGCCAAAATAAACGGGAAACACTACATCATAACCAAACCAATAACCAATTGCTCCCACAAATAACCAACATCCAATCCTAATAAGATAACCCACAGGGCTGTCACGAACCCGCTGGAAATCAATAACACGTCACCAAATGGTGTGTTTAGTAACGGGTTAAATATAGTAAAGGAATTAGAGACTTGTTGTGAATCGTCTAATCCTCATGGTATAATGCATTTAGATTATGGAAATATGGTGTTTGAGGTCTGGTAATGGTGGTGGATCAGTGGTGGATCGCGG
>BQNB010021281.1:27158-64423 GCA_026074375.1 Tanacetum coccineum | reverse complement strand
ATGTGTAACTACCTCAAATAAAATCAAACTTCAAAACTGTCCTAATTCGAATATGATTGCACACCAAAATATATCACTCTAACTACCATACTTAGACATACTTTCAGAGGCTAATTTTCACAGGATTATCCATAGACATACGGAAATTAACTACTGTAGAAGGGCTAAGCTTAATTTCATTTTTAAGTATAGTTTTACCTCACAAACATGACCTGTATTTACTGATATGACAACTTTTAGTGTAACCAATATTTGAATGACTTCCCTACCTTAAAAACTTTCGACGTTGGATTTTTTAGAAAGTAGACTCTTTTGGCTTATTCATAGGCTCAAGAAACATATCAATACACGTTTTTATTGTCTAGATATCAGTCGTTGAACACGACCATAAATTCTGCTCAACCCTAAATCAAGTTTTAACGCAATTCTAACTTAACCAATTGCATGAACATGACCCTAATCAAGCCCTAATCACTCTAGCGTCATTAAATATCATTAATATTTTGAATTTTATGAAACCCTCTAATCTACCATCATAAGTGTTACATGATTTAAAAGATTAAACAAAAACTTAATTAAGATCATACCTAAACCTTCACTTGATTATACTTGAATCACACCTTGAATCTTGATAAAGAAAAAAAAATATTTTTTTATTTTCTTGATGGAATCGGTCGAACAAACAAAGAGATGAGAGAAAAGTATTTTAGGGATTTATTGATCTTATATTTATACTACTTAGAATCCTAATTGTAATCAGATTTGTTTCCTTTTTCTTCTTCTTTATAACCGATCCAACCAACATCCCTTTTTTTAAAATTAATTTTTTTATTTATTTTTCTATAATATTTTATTCTTCCCCCCCCCTCATATATATATTTTATATATTTTTTTAAAAATACAAAACTATTCACTACTTATTTACCTTAAATACTTAAACAAATACCTAACTTAAAATAAAACACTTACACTACTTATTATTATTTTTCCCCAAATTATTATTTACTTATTACTTCATAAATAAATTGTAAAATCTCAATTTACTAATTAATCTTCATTACCTTAAGTTTTCATAAAAACCTAAGTTAATTTGGGTAAACCTTTTTACATAAACGCAACTTACTAAACTTTCTAAAAATAACTTTTCATTTCACATTTCACTTTCTATATTTAGAAAGTTTGCTACAAACTTCCATATTTCACTCACTTAACTTATTTCCATCATAATACATTTCCCATAAACGCTTAATACAAAATCATTCAACTATTGACGTAGCATTGCATGCAATACGCCATTCCTTTCCATTATCACTATACGTGAACAAATGGAATACTCATCACCAAACACAAACGCACTCAAAATGAGATGATCATACACCTCAAAATGATATCATGCACCTATTCAAACTACTTAGCACACATAAATTACACATAGAACACCAAGAAATCACACAAAATGAACTCTTAGCCATTTCTAAAGGTATCACTAACCTGATTAAATCACGAATGTTACAGGTTGGTAAAAGATGGATAGCCGAGGGGCGGGTTCTTATATAATGCTTGGTTCTCTTCCCTCAGGCCCTTCCTTTTCAGTTGCCCCCTCTGTGTGGTTAGAAGATGTTGATTGTGATGGAGCTGAGAAGGGTGGGTCTTGAGTGCTAACTCCTGATCTGGTCGTTATGGCAAAAGTTGGCGCTTCAGGTTCATGAGTCTCACTTTTCCTGATCGTGGAGAGGATTTGGGAGAATTGTTCATGCAATTCCTTACGGTGCCGGTCAAGCATTTCTCCTATCCCTTTCGTGTGGGACTTGTTCTCGAGCATAAAGTTGGCGAGCTAGTCTTCAAACTTACTTCTAAAAATCTATTCAGGGCCATCCTCTCTTTTTCTTTACGTTTGATATTCCCCCATGGTGAGGTATCGACGTTCTAGTAGAACCTCAGAAGGGAAGGATCATCGTAGATGTCTCCCCCGGACAAGCATACCTGCTCGGCCAGGTTGTTCTGCTCGCATTCATCAGCCTCATGGGTTCCTCTGCAGTAGTCGTAAATTAGGTAGGGTTTTTCAACCCCACCTCCCGAGTAGGTGTTTCGAGGTAGGTGATTTGGTTACAGGCCCTTTTTAAACGCCTCCTGATTGTGGATTGCATTGCTTCCGAAATGGAAGAAACTTTCATGGATGGCGACAGGTCATCCCACAGATCATCTTGGTATTGGACGTATTCTTCTATTCAATTCCACCCCTCTTCTTCGGTGAGAGAGCTGAAGCGTAATTAAGTGAATTGGTCGAGTTTCACATGGTTGTCAAGAGATATGTTATCGTGAAAGATTTATACCAAAAGCCATTTATGTATCCCATGATGGGGGACCTGTTTGATTAAGTCCTGGAAACGGATCCAGGTGCTTTTGATGGGTTCGTCATCTCCTTGTTTGAATCGAAGGATTAAATCTCTAAGGGACGAGGTGCGTCCTACCGGAAAGAAGTAGTCAAGGAATCGTGACACGAGCTGATCCCATGTCGTGATTTGAGCGGGGGGTATTCTGTCAAACCATTCTGCCGCTTTTCCTTTGAGGGAGAAATGGAAGAAGCGTAGCCTAGATGTATCCCTTGTGGCTCCGTCAGCTTGTATGCTATCGACGATACTTAAGTAGTGCTTAACATGACGGAGGGGGTCCTCGTTTCTTAATCCTTGGAACGTGCATGTTCCTTGAATTAACAAGATGTCGCGTGCGTCGACGATTCTTCCTGTTTGTTCAGTTGGAAGGGTGATTGGGTTTTGGAAGCCAGAAGAATTGGGGCGAGAATGCTCTCGTAAGGTTTTGAGAGGGGTTGGTGGTTTGGTTCTGGTGTTGTTGGAAGAGGATGCTTCATCATCAAAGAGGTTTCTTCCGGCTATGGCTAGAGATTCGTTTTGATGTAGACGCCAGGCGGCTCTCCTAAGCCTTCAAAATTCTCTTTCGGGTTCATCGAGAAGTTTTGTTAACCTTTTAACGGTGCTACGTGTCATGGTGACAGATTTACAAAACAGATAACACAAAGAAAAGACAGACTACAAGAAAGCTAATATAAGGAATTAAAATCTCACTTGAAAGGATTCAAGTGAGTAGAACTAAGTTAAATGTTGGGAATTATATGATTTGATGATACAAAAAGAACAAAAGAATGAAACAAAAGGATCAAAATCATCATTAAAGAATTCTAAAAGATGTAGGAGAACATGAAGATTTCAGAAGATTTGATCAAAGACAAAGATAAGAAGATAAATATTAGAAAGATTTAGTTTCCTGATTGTATTATGTTTCCTTTGTAAACCTAGATAATCTCTATTATATAAAGAGATATCAGGCGTGTTATTATGTGTGCACAGGTTTAGAGATGTAGACGTCTAATAGTTGTGTGGTGTAGCCTCAAGGTCAAGGTAACTTGATCCCTGTTACTGTTGAGTAACACGATCTATACTGATCATATAGATTTGAGGCTTGGTGGAAACGTATGATAATAAAACCTTGTTCAATAACATTGATGTTCTTATTTATATTCCGCTGCATATTGTTATCATTGTTATTGTTAATCCTAGATATAAGTTCTAAACAAACTGAGCTTAAACGATCCTATCATGTGGTATCAGAGCCACGGGGCTCTTGATGTAGTATCTACAAGGTTTTTCAATCGAATTTTAATTTTTCAATAAAAGGTGAATTCAATGAAACTAGGGTTTTCAAACCCTAATTCGTAAAAGCAGAAAAAGATGAGTTTAGGATTTCATGATTATGTTGCTGAATAGATTTATCATGTACATTCATCGATCTATTAAGGGTTTTATAATCATTGATCTGGTTATTCATCTCTTGTTCATTCGCTATAAAATTCTGTTATGGTATGCTCTTTATTCGACTGATTCATTCCGCATTCAAGTATACCAGGTTTATTGGAGACGTATTAACAAGTGAATATTTTTTTGTTCGTGTTTGATTTGGATTCCTTTATTATTGTCGTTCTTATTTGAGTTTCTTTGGAGTTAATACTGCTAAAGTTTAATAGCAGCAGCAGTATGATATAAAACAATTAGGGTTTTTGAATAACCCTAATTCAATCTATGATGAGACATGTTTCATTAATGGAGACAACGTTAGGGTATCAAACATGGCTGATAGGATCCCATGATGAAAATGAAAGTATGTATTTTATACAGGTCTAAAGAACGATGTAGGGTTTTTGGTTTATATCTGCTACAATCACGACAAGGTCTTGAAAGATATCAAGAAGGGGCAGTAACAGGTGTGTTCAAAAAGTAGAGTAATTGAGACTTGGTTTTGAGTAATGATAAGGAATGGTTGTCGTGTTTTATGGCAGATTAATTTATGGATATTGATTATGAAAAGCAGGAAGTATCCAATGAGGTTCAGTTTTATGGATGGGATTGTTCCCATATATGGTATTAGTATTGCTAAGCTTCAAAGGTGTTACTGCTGCTAACATATATGATGATTAATGTTGCCGGTTTTGTTAATGCTGCTATATATACTTTCTGCTGCTAGGGTTTTCAAATTGTACACTTAATACTGCTACTTGGTTATTAGTACTGCTAGGTTTGGAAAAGCAGTTACTACTGTTCTTTTTGGTTGTGGCTTTTTAAGTTTGTACTGCTAGCATTAAAAAAGCAGATTGGTTAATACTGCTTGGGTTTTATGGATTTAATACTGCTAGTTCTATCAGATATTGGATAACATACACTTTGGATCTCGGATTGGTTTAGATAGAAAAAGGCTAGTTTTGGAATTAATTGAAAGAATTGATTATGGAGACGAGTGTTTATCACTTATTTGAAGTTGAAGTAAAGTTTCACATGTGCGTGTTCTTATCATATCTTAAAAGTCAGTGTTAGTGATGATTTTGAAGATAACTTGTTCGTGCTTATACGGTGTTGATGAAGACATGCAAAATCTAGCAATGTGTGATTTCTCTTATGGTGCTCAATGCGCACGTTTGCTATCACTTAAAGGAGTTACGTTGTAGTGCTCAGTGTCTCATTGAAGATGAGGATTTTGTCAAGAGATTAAGGTCTACTCATAATCAGCAGTATGAGTTTGGAGTCACGTGAATAGTACAAGACATAAGATACAAGTTTGGGTTATTCTACTTCTACATCAAGTTTGTTATACTGAGTTTTCTCCATCAATAATCATTACAAAAAGCCTACAGAATGAGAGATTTTACAAATGGTTAACATATAGGTTTCAGGGGAAGCTTATTGTTAAAATGTTTAACCATTTACATGCACCACATGAGGTGAAGGTTTTTACTGCTGCTAAATCATTATTACTACTGCTAGTTTAAGTTTCTACTGCTTGAATTCATTATTCTTATTATGCGTCATGAAGGGTAATTTGAGACATTGGAAGGCTTGGACTAGAAGTGTGATATATGGTTTATAGTGGTCAAGCTCAAAGTTGTTGCTATTAGCAAGTCCCCTATTAGATTATGACAAAAAGGGGAAGAAGATGGTACGAAGATGATCTACAACTTATAGATCCTTGGTGGTATAGCATGGAAAGCATAACTTAAGGGGAAGATCTTAAGTTAAGGGGACGCAGTTTATAAAGGAAGATTGTTTCATTCATGGAGATCCATAACCTCAACTTCAGGGGAAGTTCATGCAAGAACATTGTTTGTTTTGTCATCATCAAATAGGGGAAGATTATTAGGAATTATATGATTTGATGATAAAAAAGAACAAAAGAATGAAACAAAATGATCAAAATCGTCATTAAAGAATTCTACAAGATGTAGGAGAACATGAAGATTTCAGAAGATTTGATGAAAGACAAAGATATGAAGATAAATATTAGGAAGATTTAGTTTCCTGATTGTATTATGTTTCCTTTGTAAACCTAGATAATCTCTATTATATAAAGAGATATCAGGCGTTTTATTATGTGTGCACAGGTTTAGAGATGTAGACGTCTAATAGTTGTGTGGTGTAGCCTCAAGGTCAAGGTAACTTGATCCCTGTTACTGTTGAGTAACACGATCTATACTGATGTAACACCCCCAAAATACGATACGCAATGGAATACAACATTTGGGGTGCTATTTCATAATACATGCACACGAGTCCCAGTAAACGTTCAAAGATACGTTTATAAAACACAATTTCATTTATTAGAAAGATCAGAGTTACATAGGTCCCAATACCATTATGGAAATTATTTCTAAAAGTCACAAAACGACTTGATTTCTAAAACACTTGTTTAGTTTATGACACTACTTCACCGAGACACCGTCCTTAATATCCGCGTTCCATCCCATCCAGCCATCAACAGCAAAAACCTGAGATACATGCTTAAAACGTCAACAAAACGTTGAGTGAATTCATAGAGTTTACAAATAACAGTTAGAATGCGTAATTTGGTTCAACAAAAGCCTCATGAATCGAACGTTACCATATCATTATGTTGGGGTTCCCAACAAGGTATGCCCACTATACACCCTCGCTATGAATGCATATTATTCTCTATACAACGCATCCGTTGTGTCATATTCCTGATACTTGACGATAACATGTTGTCACGGATTGGAGGTGGCAGCCTCCAAATAGTATTATTCCATGTATAAGCGTATGCCATTTACCGGCAATTAACAATTCATGATTTCCGCAGGTCTTTTATCTAGCGAGTTAATCTAACTTATAATAATCAAGGCTACTAGCATACAATCTCCCTTGTGTTCTATTTTAAAAACAAGCATGATATCTCCCTCACGGGTTTATAAAACAATTAAAGTGTAAAAATGCGAGGCTATGAACTCACCATGATCGAAAGCCGATAATCAAACGAAGAAGTCTAGCACGAGAATCCACAAACGCGATCACGACCTATAATTAGAGTCGCTCGATTACTATATCGAAAAGTATAATTAATGATGCATACATCGTATCAACAAAATCAATAGATATATAATATATATATATATATATAATATAATATATATATATATATATATATATATATATATATATATATATATAAATATATATATATATATATATATATATATATATATATATATATATATATATATATATATATATACATGTGATGAGAAATCCACTGGCACCTTAGATCCCAAAACCCCACAATATTAGGTTACGATCATTCTTTGTTTATACCATTCATTCGTTTAACCGAAAACTTTCTATTTTGGAAAACTTTCTATTTTTAGAAAGTTGCTATTTTCAGAAAGTTACCATTTTTAGTAAGTCTCGACACTTAATTATAGTTATAAGAATATTTATTTACTTCGTCATACTTCCGACATTCAACCCGGTTACTAATTATCTGTAACAAGGTTACGTTCGCGTATTATCAAAAGTTACTTTATTTAGACTTTACGTTTTTAGACCCGACCAATGGTCGTAAAATACTTGTTGATCTCTAAATATCTTATCGATATTATTTTTCTATCACTTAAACTCTTTCGACGTATAAATGTCAAGTTATTCTTACGTTTGACTTTTTCGTTTGACTTTTACATATATATATTTATAATTAAATCTGACCCGCTCTAAACGACCCGCTAAATCACATTTTCATGACTCGGAGTAAAAAGAGATTTTATGCGAAACGATATTCCGGACAACTTTTTAGTTTTAGCCGAGACCCGAAACTCGACGGAAAATGACGAAAATGCCCCTGCAAGAATCTGCTGTAACTTGTATTTTCAATAAAAACGCAGCAGTTTGACCATCGGTTTTGACCCGCTATATCACGTTTTCGTGACTTTGACCAAAAAGAGATTTTATAGAAAACGTCATTCCGGACAACTTTCGTGTTTCGCCGGAAGGCTGAAACGGACTCGAAAGTGCCCAAAATCGCTGTTGAAAATCAGATCAGCAAGCTATATTTTAGAAAGTAGCTGTCATTTTTATACACAAATTTCCAACTTCGATCGGCCATAACTTCTTCGTTATTAAGAGTTACGGGGCGTTCAAATTACCGAAACGCTCGTAAAAATACCCTCTACAATATTATCCAATCGAAAATAAGATTTTTCAAAATCTCGAACCCCGTTACGCAGGTTCTGTTTTCTGCTCTAAACGGCTAGTCGCAAAACGCGCCAAAATCGTTTTTCCGACCAAAAATTCATTCACAATATGTCTAAACTAGTTTATTAACAATGTTTATATCGCTCAATCAACCAACATATTCTAATTCGCGCAAGACCCACTTGGGTTTCATCACATGCAACTAGTCGAAATCGACCAAATAAGAAAATAAACACTTACAAGTTCTTACAATGCTATATTGAGCATAATCGGATACATGAAAAACTCGACTCGTCCCATTCTTGACCTTAGCCGAACTCGGACCAAACCAAGAACCAAAATTGGACCTTTTTTGATTAAAACCGACTACCAAAACTTGCTTATCCAACCATTTTAAATCATCCTACAAGCCGAAAGTACTCAAATCAAACCCGGATTTTAACTCCAAAAATACTCATTGCATGTGTTATTTTATTGCGTAGATGTGTAGGAAATGAAGAGAGGATCAGGAAACTATAAGTTGATCATTGTGCATGTAACTTTTTTCGGCGACACGGCGGTTTCCGGTGACCAGAAAACTTTTCCGGTGGTGGTGGAATGGTGGTGGCAGTCGGCGGTGATGTTTCAAGTGGAGGGAGAGAAAAATTTTCAAGTGTGTGAGTTTTTATGATAAAAATAGGAGTAAAAATGGCTATATATAGAATAGCATTTTGGCCACTTGACACAAATAGTCCTCCCCTCTTTTCCCTTTTAAATTTTTGACACGTCCATGTTTTGCTTAAATTAAAAACCGACCACTTTAGCATGGGATTTTACTACCGAAACACCATACTTTTTATATTAAAGTTAAAAACGAAAACCGTGGCTCGGGATTTCACTTCCGAGACCATTTTATTTTCCGTCACACTTTTATTTTTAGTTTCTATCATTTAATAAAACGTGTACATTTTAAAACACGAATCCGGCTCATGACAAGGAACAAAAATGACGACATTCATAAAAACAATTAATTTACGATCTTAAAAATAATAACGAGATGCGTCGAAAATTTTTACGTTGCTCAAAAACTTTAACGACGCAGCGGATCCAAATGGTGATCGCAAAAATGTCAAAAATAAATATTTTAAATTTCCGTTCGTAATAAAATACGAAAATAATTGTTTAAGACAAATAAAATTTTAAATGTCGACGTTCGCTCACGCGATTTTGTAAAATAAATATTATGACGTCGACTTCGCGATCGTCATACGCGTCGTGAAACTAGGGATGTTACATTCACCCACCTTAAGGGAGCGTCGTCCCGGTGCTCGTCCTTTCTTACTCATCTTACTTTCGCTTGTAATGAGACGGTTTCCTCAATATTGAACGGACTCACGTGCTCAAACGCAAAAATCACTTGATATAATACTCGTCTTGACTATTCCGGATGGAAAGTCAACAAAACAAATGATAATTATACCAACAAAATAAAGATACAATCGTGGAGGCTCTTATCATAAGAGGCAAAAACAGGTCGCGAAAATATATTCGACAAAACCAAATCACGTCGTTCTAACTTTTATAGTCGCGTTCTTCATAAGGGACAATATACGTCACGAAATATGTTGATCCCAATGAATAGATCTTTCTAGCCTGTTAAGGGTGGTAGCTAATCTGGATAGATCCAAACTAACTACAAGAGAAACAATGACTATGAAAAATATAAGTTATGCGGAAACTAACTTATACTGCGAAGAAAAACATGAATAAAACATAACTTTGATTACTAATATTCTGTAGATTGACAGTTTACTAACTATGAATCTTTGTGAAAAACTGTTATCTAACTAGTGCCGTAGGGTTCCTTTATACACCAAGAAACCCTAAGGACTTACAAAACGTGTTAAGTGATCACGCATATCTATTCCTAATATATCTCATGCATATCACTTAAGTAGTACTATATATATATGCTAGCAGTACTAACTTACTACTAACAGTACTAACTTACTACTAACAATACTAACTTACTACTAACAGTACTAACTCTAACTGGCAGTACTAACAATGTACTGGCAGTACTAACTAATTATGACTAACAGTACTAACTACTTAGTCTATTTTTTGAATCTTTAGCATTCTTCACCAGCAACACTAAGTAGAACTAGCAGTAGTAACTTGTATAAGTAGCAGCACTAAGTTTGTAGAAACATCCAGAAACACCCAACAATCCTCCCTTAAAAATGATGTTCACTTGTTAATCTTCATGTTTCTTCAATTTGAGCTTCTTGAACACTAAGGGATGTATCCAAACACACTGCTACTCTTTAATCTGCTCTTTGATGAACTTGAACTCTCTTGTTACTCTGTAAACTTGAAATTCTTTAGCTTCTAGTCTTTGTCATCATCACAACATCTCAGTAACTCAGCAATACATCAATACCAACTAAGTTGGCCTTGTAGTTTTTGGCAAACTACCAGCCATAAACGAAAAGTTACCATGCGTACATCGTATCAGCAAAATCATATATATAGTATATATATGTATTCATACATGTGATGAAAAATCCACTCGCGCCTTAGATCATAAAACCCCACGATATTAGGTCACGATCAGTCTTTTATTTACATCATACATTGCGTAATCGAGTACTTTCTATTTTAAAACTATCTATTTTAGAAAGTTACTATCTTTCGGAAAGTTATCATATTAGTAAGTCTCGATCACTTAATTATAGTTATAAAAAGTGGTGTATTTACTTCGCATAACATCCGACATCCAACCCGGTTACTCATTATACCTTAACGAAGGGGTTACGTTCGCAGGTATTAATCAAAAGTAACTATATTAGACTTTATGTTTTTAGACCCCGACCGATGGTCGTAAAAATACTTGTTGATCGTCTAAATATCTCTATCGATATATTTTTTCTATCACTCAAAACACCTTCGACATATAAGTCAAGTTATTCTTACATTTGACATTTTTCGTATGACTTTTACATATTTATAGTATAATAATTAAATCTGACCCCTCTAAAACGACCCGCTAAATCACATTTTCACGATTCGGACAAAGAAAGCAATTTTATGTGAAACGATATTCCGGAAAACTTTTTAGTTTTAGCCGAGACCTGAATCTCGACATAAAATGACCAAAACGCCCTTTTTTTTCATCTCCTTAACTTGTATTTTTTAAAAAAAACGCAGTGTTTGACGCATCGAGTTTTTGACTCGTATATCACGTAATCGTGACGTTGACAAAGAGATTTTCAAGAAACGTACATTTCCGGACAACTTTCGTGGTTCGCCGAAGGCTGAAACGAAACTCTAAAGTGCCCAAAATCCCGTGTTAAAAATATGGACAGAAAGTATGAATTTACCAAATGCTAGTATTGCAATTTATAAGTTTTTTCAAAACTTGTTTTCCGCCACCTTCTCGTTATAAAGAGTTACGGGACGTTCGAATTACCAAAACGTACATTAGGACGAACTCTATCATATTTCAACATCAAAATTCAGTTCTTATAATTTTTCAAACCTCGTTTTCTGAGCCAAACTTTCTGCTCGAAATTAACTTTTACAAAACTTATCGAAACTTTATTTTCGCCTCACAACGACATCAAAATATGACTAGTTATCCTATCTCCGTCAACTAATCAACCCATTAACAATCTATTCTAACCAACGCAAGTGTCGGACCTCATCACATATAATTAAATCGATAAAATAAACGAAACAAAATATAAAAGAATGCTCACAATGCTATAATAAGCAAAATCAACGATCGAAATCGTGTCCTTTTGTCTTAACCAAAACTCAAACCGAATCCAAAACACTAAACCCGCAACTTTTAAAGAAAACCCACTTCGAAATACCACTAATCTAATCATTTTAAACAACCCCTAAACTCGAAATCTTATGAATCAAACCCGAACTCTAACTAGAAAAATACGCATTGCATGTGGAATTTTATTGGATAGATGCGTAGGAAATGACGAGGGGATTCAGAAAATATTGGTTGATCGGAATGCATGTGACTTTTCCGGCGACGCGGCAGTTTTCGGTGACCGGAAAACTTTTCCGGTGGTGGTGGTGGTTTCCGGCCGAATACAAAGGGGGAGAGAAAGTGTGTGTTTTGTGTTATAAAAATATGGAAGTAAACACATGTATATATACTTGTAATTTTAGCTATTTGGCAAGAATGGTCCTCCCCTCTTTTCTCTTATTAGATTTTTGACACACCATACTTTTATTTAAGTTAAAAACGACAACCGTGGCTCGGGATTTCACTTCCGAGACCATTTTATTTTCCGTCACACTTTTCTTAGCTTAAAACATTTAATTAAATGTGTACACTTTTAAAATGCGAATCCGGCTCAAGACAAGGAACAAAATGACGACATTCATAAAAATAATATATTTACGATCTTAAAAATAATAACGAGATGCGTCGAAAATTTTTACGATGCTCGAAACGGTTAACGAACACGCGGTCAAACGGTGACTCGCAAAATTATTTACGACAAATAAAATTTTAAATGTCGACGTTCGCTTACACGAACTAAGAAAATAATAATTATGACCTCGAATCCGCGATCGTCATACGCATCGTGAAACTCGGGTTGTTACATTCCACCCACCTTAAAGGAGCGCCGTCCTCGGTGCTCGTCCCTTCTTACTCGTCTTATCGTGCTTCTCGTCATCACGCAGACTCCTACATTCTTTCAAAATAAATATGCGATACAATATTCACTCCGACAATTCCGGATGGAAAGTCAACAAAACAAGCGGTAAATTATACCCACAAAATCAAAACAAAATCATAGTAGCTCTTATCAAAAGAGGCAAAAACAGGTTGCGAAAATATATTCGACAAAACCAAATCACCTCGTTCTAACTTTTATAGTCGCGTTCTTCATAAGGGACAATATACGTCACGGAATATATCCGATAAAAATAATTGTTACGTCGTTCTCCCGAGAAATTTTCTAAAATGGATGATCGATCCAAACTTAGTTGGGGATCATATAAACAACAAAGCCAAGAGCATCTCGCTTATCAAAACCAAGGCTGAAACTTACGTCGTTAATTAAAATCAAAGTATATGTCGCACTCAAATACGAAATTATACCAATATTCAAAACCGAGAATATGCTTCGTCACCAAAAATCCAAAACATACGACGCTAACAAAAACCAAGTTAGACGTCAATAATCAAATTCGATATATATATTTATATCATTATCCAAATCAAAATACTCATCATTATTCAAAACCAAAATACACATGTCGCCCTTCCGATCTCATTCAATTATGCCTCACTGGTTGCGAAAAATAATCCGAAACACATTAGATCTCCCAATCATCTTACGATATTGTTACACATGCCCACATAATCACATAAGTACCTATTGTACGCTCGCCATCTTTTACATGATGACTCGATGAATTGGCCTCATATAAAGGCATTCATCACGCCCGCTCTCAACCAAGCATTGGCGACTATTATCACATATCATATTCGCTTTCCTTTGGAGTTTTTGGCATAATTATTCATTCTAACACTAAGGCTTATACCCCTCCGGTCACATTTTCCTCATCGTACCGAGCTTGCCACAAAGTCAAGCAACCTCGATGATAATTCCAACATAAACACGGCTAATTCTAATTAGTATACACTCACTCTCATGGGTACTTCAAGCCACAATCCTCAACAAGACCTTTGGCGATGTCCACCCACCTTATTACGTCCTAAATTCTCACTTGGGCGATTATACCCATTCACTTACAACCTAAGCCGCATCACTGGCCACGAAAAAGTGACATGAACGCTTACCACCATTTAAAGCACACAACACATAGGGCACATATTCCACATAATTCGGCGGTAACAATCCCGCTATAACACATAATGTCAAATGACAGATCAAAGTCAATTAAGAAAACAATGAGCATCATGGACTTATTGCTTGTTCGATAAACATAAAAAAAATTCAACGTTTTCTCATAGCGACTAACATCGTTGGTTTGGTTCCTTCTCATTGCGTAGCATCATTGATGAATCAAATCATCAAGTTGAAATACTCACACTCCTAATTCAATACCGCTCGACTTAAGACGTTAGCTATTTTGGTTGTTCCTCCAGTAATAGAAATGGACGTTACCATTTAGCTAGAATCTCAATCAATTCGCCACTCTTTACGCCCTTGGGTCGTCACGTCCCGGAGTAAGGGCCACTACACTTAACCATAGGTCAAGTATCGTATAGTGTCTCATTCAAATCCTTGACGATTAAGGTATGTCACAACTACACTACCATTACTCTCAGTGATGGGAGACGAAAAGAATTTTCTTCACGGCCTTTGGTTGATACAACATTAACAAGGCACATTTGATGTAGGAGAAGTCTTCTCCAATCTTCACTTTCAACTTTCTAAAGTAACCTTCTTAGCTTCCACCCACCTTAGGAATCTTTACATCTCCAAGAAGACCCCTTCTCGGTGTCGGTATCAGGTTCACACCCTTGATAAATCAAATCTATCATTGCTTACTAGCACGTCGACTATACTTGGTCTTGACACGTCTTCATAACAATCAACGCTCTTAAATACTACGAACTAAACATCACTCCTTTCTAGACACACTCGTTCCGAACAATACCGTAGGTATTTCCGCTTCGAAACGACTCAGTCATAATGACTCGCATGAGACACTCTCCATGCAGTCGATAAGAATAGGGTTACTTGCATAAATATCCATAGCATGATAAAAATATTTTCTCCCTCCGGAAGCTTGACCCAAACATTATCTTAATTACCTAGCATTTTAGGGGTGACGATTTATCTGACATAGCATGGTTCTTCCTAAATTATGCATAGTTGATCAGGTTATGCATAATTGAGGACCAAACGACATCATGTCCTTCTTCGTCAAAACGTTTCTTTTCCATACGCTACACGCGTAAATTTATTTCAAGAAAATTTTCAAAGTGTAAAAATCAAGTTATTTCAAAAGAAAGAAAAAAAAGATAGCACCACCTTCCATTCTTATTATTTGAAAAGAAAAATGTTTTTTTTTTGAAAAGAAAATTTTATTTGACACCATGGGGTCAATTTATGAAATTTGAAAACACATTTTCCATGGTTTACACAAACAATTTATACAACATAGTCAATATGATTCGCGCAACGACATTTGTTCAACACACAAATTCGTTATTGCAATTCACAGTTTTAAAATCATCAAGTCACAAAACATCATTAGATACAGTTTGGTCAACGGTCACAGCAAGTTTCAAAAATAATACCCACTCATGGATTATGCAAGCAAGTAACATACACATGCGAAAGATTCGCCAATTGAAGTCACCCAACACTCGGGGTCAAATCAATCTCACACAAGCCGAGTGCCTCGGGGGTAACCACGACCTCCAGGCTTCACTCATAGTACAACCTATACAATGACACCTCCTCATAACTCATAACCGAGAACAATTACAACAATTGTAATAACAATGCCGAAAATAACATACATACATACTAATTTTCCAAAAAGAGATACATCATTGCCTTTCAAAGTCAGTACACCCAACCGTCACAGTTCTAAATTTCCAATATGTAAACTACATATACATGAACTCTCCTAGAGTTTTAAATCACAAGTAATAGCTAAAGAGTGCACAATCACCACGCCGGTGATAAGATAAAACTCTGAAGCAACAATAACCTCAATCCAATAAACCTAAATCTTGAAGTCCTCCTACTTACTAGTACGTGGACGATAAAAGTATAAGGTTTTCGTCTATGAAAAGTATTTCGAGTCTAATTTTCAGAAACATAGGGCCCACTGCCCAGAAAGTTTTGGATCCAAGGTGAAATTACCATTTTGCCCCTATCTATCAAGGCTGCCATTTCTCCAAAATTTTATTGCTCCACTAAATTGAGTGTATCTCCTAAACCATGTGTCAGCAAAAGCCGAAACAACCGCTCAAATATAAGTTTGTTCAATATCTAGAACTTACAGCTTTACATATTTAGGTTTTGCTATAAAGGTTTTTGAACTTATTACTCATTCAAATTCTGGTCTCAATTTTTGACTAGTTTTGCCATTTCAGCGATATCTCATTCGTCGGCCGTCGATATGACTCCATCCGAATTTCTACATGTACCTAAGTGGTTTATCTACCTCCTAGTCTAATTTCCCATGTCTTCATGTACCAAAAATATTTTGAAACGTATCCATCAAGCTGCTATCACAAAGCAGTCCGCAAAGAAATTTTGACTAACTTTTGTAGTTTACGAAAATGAAAAGAATTTGAAATTTATTGATTTTTTTGATGTGAAACCAATTGGAGGTGATAACCCTAAGAGTCTTCTACAGATACCTAAATTTTCTTTTGAAAATTTATTACAAAATATGAGTTATACCCCTTTCCCAAAAGTGTACCAGATTTTACTATTTTTTAAAAAAATGACGATACTCACCTCCTACCGAAGGAGATACGACCCTATCCAAAGAACCACATGCACCTTAAACATGTACCAACATCTCAATTGGCTTTCCCCGGTGCCGTAAGACCACAAATAATTCACAATCAACCCCACAACCTGCAGGTTATAAACTGCCGTAAAATCTATTTCGAAATCTAACCAAACACTATTTTAATTCCTCCAAACGCCAATACAAAGCCATACCCAATGACTTAACACTCTTTCGAACACATCAACTCATGGGTTTAGACGCATGGGTTGCAAAGACCCAAACGTTTTCAAGCCTTTACTAAGTAAGGTCCAGACACCCGAGAAAAAAGAATCAAAGTACAACACACCAACTTTATTCAAAAGCTTCAAAGATAGACGTTTCCAAACGACATATTACGCGGGAATAAGTTAATAACCGTTTTCCAAAACAATGAAGGGTTATGGGATGACATATAAAAGTCACACTCCCATCAACCGGAAAATCTTAAGATGATAGATTACGAAACAACATATGCGATTTAAAATCAATAAGAAGAGCGTTCAAATCTAAAACCAATTAGTACAATTTACGAGTGGGATCGAAAACTACGACGTATCAACATTACCAAAAGATGAAAAGTAAAGTCGCGAAGAAGTTTCGAAGATAATCATATAACAACGATGTTTTCATCACGTATCAAAATAATTTTATCATATCGCATCGAAATGTCTAAAGAAATTAAACTCTTCGCAAGAAGCGAATATCAAGACATATATAGTCGTATACCATAGAACGGATGCCGTATATATATCTATATACATATATATAATTATTACTTGTACCAAGTGTCAACCACTTGCTATGCACATAATATGCAATCAAATATACCACATAAGGTTTCTAATGATCGGGAACGATGCACGCGCGGATATCGGACAACGGTGAAAGACTCGTGAAAATTTTACAAAAACAGTTGTAGTCCAAGTTTTGTAAAACGACTTAGTTCACTACAACTCGTGCTCTGGTACCACTCTGTAACGTTATAGTACAGGCGTTAAAAAAGACCTAGTTCGCTATAACCAATGCTTGATAGACTCGCCCCTGTACCACCCCTCCCACACCCACGATACGCGATAGTATACAAACATTTGGGTGCTAATCATGATATAAATAAACACAAGTCATAACAAACAACTTTAAAAGAGATGTTTGTTAAATAAATTTCATTTATTTCGTTTGAAAAGAATCAGAGTACAAAGCTCCTAAAAACTAGCGTAGAAAATTTATTTCTACAAGTCACATCACGACTTCGTTTCTAAAATATTTCTATCATTTATTGACATAAGTTCACCGAGTCACCGTCCTTGATATCCGCGTTCCGTCCCATCCAAGCCATCTTCAATACCTAAACCTGAGATACATGCTTAAAAAGGTCAACAAAACGTTGAGTGAATGCATAAAGTTTACACATAACAATTAGAACGCCATTTGGTTCAACAAAAAAGTGATAACATTGCTCGTAAAGACAAGTTATAAAATAATTGATTTCCAACTAATGAGCCCGTCTTGTACCGAAACTTAACACATTCATCCCGTAGGATAAAATAATGTCCGAGAAGTATACCACTTCTCTTAATACTAACTACAAAATGTCCGTTACAGGGTGCTCACCAACGGATTCAAACCCCAGACAGGGTTGTCAAACCCAATAGATCTATTTAATGCATTAGCGTTTACCTACAACTAGGCAACTAACGGTCACACAGTAAAAGGCATATACTCAGTAGTGAATGGAAACATATTAAGTATCAAAACATATTGCGTTCTCATTTTCATAATGAAGAATACTAGTAATCTTATGATCAAACCAAGAACAAGAGTGAGATGTGGGTTGTGATGTTAGAGATAGAATGGATGGAAATAGATGAGGTATTTATGATGAAAATGTTACAATGGAACAACCAACCCCATTCTCCTAGCCTTGGAGAGGGATTATATATCTCCTATAGTGGCCGACCCATGGGTTCTAATGGGCTTCCCATGGGTCTTGGGCCGGACTAGATTTTTAAACTAATGTTACACATACTACGAGCTAAGACTTAATACAACTTGGAAGTGACTGACACTTTTTGTGTTTCCAACAATCTCCCCCTAAGGGAGGTCACTCCAATTTACAAAACTTTAAACCTAGCATACTATGCTTCATCTTTAGTCTTTAGCTCGTACTCTTTACTTTCTCTTGTGAATATGTTGTAGTGATCTTTGATTTCTGGGTTGAGCTTGTTCCTTGAACTTGTATTTGACATTGTGATCTTGAGCATTTTGAGATCATCAACCAAGCACAACCTCTTTGCCATCTTGAGACTTTGCCATCTTGTGGACTTGTGATTTCTGGACCGACATGCTCATACCTTTCTTGAATGGTTGACTTGAAAAACTTCAATGCTATGTCTTTCTTGAGATTCGTTAACTATAATACTTCGTCACTTGGAGAAAGACATTCGGTATCAGAGTAGCGGAAGTCTTGAAATATGTATTTGAGCCTTTCATGAAGTCCTTATGTTTGTCTATCGGGTATGAGCATGTGGCTATGGATCTTGTGAGTCAGCTGGAATCAGGAACCTCCACCACCATCTTTAAATATCCTGCATGAAAACAGTTAGCAATAAAGCGGGGGGACGAATATGGCTTTGTCATTCGCCCAGGTTTGGTTGGAGTAACCTTCAAATCCGTGAGGATAGACCTGTGATCAGATAGATTCAATTTAAGAAGAATCTTCTTGACAGGATTTCCAGCTGTAGTATTGAATCTTTCTAACACATAAGTATTAGATTCATCGTACTCAGCATGTTCTCATTATCGGAACATCTCAAAGCAGACAGCACGATAAGAGTGAACCAGTGAGTTACTATCTCACCGATTGATATAGAAAATCGATTTGAAAATCAATCAGTGTATCACTTGCAAAAGTGTTTTTGTGACACACCGAAAGTGTTAATCATTTCAAAAATTCATTAACAACCGTTGATCTATTTCCTGGAACAAGTTTGATTCTTAACAGTATCGCTACAATCGTTTTCTTTCGTTAGTTCAAAGTTTGAGTCATAAAGAAATGCACTAGTTAACTACATGAGCTTGTTTGATGTTGGCTCAAGCAGGATTTCCATCTTCATTGTGAATACCTAAGTATCACTCGGATGTTCTTGGCAAAATCACAAGGGATCTTGCGTAGACTCTAATGATATTACTTGATATTCACATTGTGTGAGATAACAAGCTAAATTATGACAAGTGTCCTAATGAGATTAATGGATGATCTCTTTTGGCTCTAGACTCAATAGTGCACTTTTAATTTTAGTGATCGGAGGCTGGAGCAGACTGCCACCTTTTCAATATCAACTAACTCGGAGTGAGAAAGTCGATAGAAATGCGTGTAATCTCTGTGAGAAATGAAACAAGAGTCTTTTGAGAGACCTTGAGTGGCTAGGGAGGGTTGTGCATAGCGTCACTGGGTCCATGACTGTCTTCAATGTCAGACAACACCTGAATGTTTCTGACAGCATATGTATTGACCCGGTTTCTGCCTAAGTGTATGGAGGGCTTCTTTCTTTTCACCCTTTATCCTTACATTTCTTTTTCATTCTTCAACCCCTTCAATGCTTACCGAGACTTCATAACTAACACCTTGTTGGGTTTGTTCCAGTGTTAGCTCCATCTTAGTCGGCATTATTCCCTATTCTCACTTTTTCTCCTTTTTAATCATACCTAAAGACTTCTACACTAACTAGTGGATATCCCTGGGTAGATCCCTCCGGTTCTGGCTGGATCATGGGATTTGAATACCTAAGCCTAACCGCCTTATAACTTCATAAATTTAAGAACATGGTCGGTTTTTGGGTATTTCATTCATGATCTTCCAAAAAACATTGAAATATCAATCAAAAGTGTTTTGATATAAATATCAAAAGATTTACACTTTGAGAGTTTTTCATTATCACTAAAAGCTCCCCCTTAACATGTGCATCGTAATCGTAGCACATGCTAAGTGTGAAGTGCATTGAGTCCATTTTATTTGATCACTTCTGTCAATATACATTAAGTCCAGGTTAATCACATTTTCTCCCCTTATCCAAAATGTTAATCCCTTGATATTTTGGATATCAATTGATTAACCGTTCGGGGACAAAATGAAATATTCTAGCAGATTGGAACATATTATTGCTCCCCCTTAACTTTTGAGGGATTATAAGATGGTGCCGAGTACAATTATTTGAAAATTTTTGAATTTACTAAGAAATTCTTGAAAAATTTATACTCGAGCACATCTTATTTTTCACCAAAAATCTACACTAGTAATTAACATATTCACAAGATAAAATTATTTACGAGGATTGACCTTTTTAAGATGAGAACAACATATGATAAATCATATGGTCCTTTGAAGTAGCCGTAAGTCACCCCCGTATGGTCTTCCACCAATAAATCTCTCCAAACTCCGCATTATCCTCCTTGTCTTTAGCCTTTTGTCAATTGCCTAAATCATAGCTCTTGCATTTGCTTTGTCACGTTGGCTCCAAAAAGTCTGAGGCAGATACTCCATTCTAATTCCCTTGAGGCGATCATTTAGAGCAGTCCGAACATCATCGAGAGTACCATCGCTGAACTTGTGTAGTTCGTCAATGCGCATCAATCTGTTCTTCTTGTCTTTGTTCTCATAGATGAATCCTCTGGGATCGGAGTATGGTGTATAAGCGTCTCGTTTTCTCAAATTGGATCTGTACGTGTCGGGCTTTGTGAGGTTGAGTTTTTTTTATAGCTTTCAACACCCAATTGAAGATCTTCCACATGCCTTTGGATAACAACACTTCTTGTGAACATTCTTAAGGAGACATTAAATGCAATACGTTCTTCAACGTTGAGATTTGTCACTTTTCCCTGTACGAGAAGAAGCAGCATGTCTTCAATGTCTTAGATCCGAAGTCTTTGGAAGTCGCCTTCTTTGAACTTGTAAAGTATGTCGTCATCCCTCTGTACAGTAATCCAATCAAGATGCTTGTAGTTTTGCCATTCGACTATTTCCACGTTTGTGACAGCAACAATTCTTCTTTTTGAGTAGACATCACGAGATGATTCCCGTGTGGTCGCAAATGCATAGAATTGTCTTCGCTTTTTGCCCCAATGTGAGATTCCCCAGAGAGCGAATTTATCGTATTTGACTATCATTTGACTCCACATTGAGTTGGGCACTAAGTCTTCTATCCATTTAATATGCCCGTAATCTGCAGCCATGGTCTTTGTAACTGACGTAGAGTACTTGCGGTCTGGACTCACCACCACGTAGGTATTCAAGGTTCGTTATTGATGAAGTGATTGAAAGGGTATAAAATGACGACCCCTTGAGAAATTGGAACCATCAGGTAGTGGCTTTGTCACAGATCATGAGGATATTGGGGGGCCGTCGGGGTTGATACAGTTCCAATTTTTTGTTGTAGCTTTGTCGACTTCTTCACAAAAGTTTCAGTTCAGTCAGACTCTTGCATGTTCCTTCATCAGCTCAAAATGTTAGGATCTGCTAACAATTCAGGTGTTGTGTTGTAACATTTCGGCCGGTCATCACATAAGCGGAGAAGTCCAAGATATTGTCTGTTAGCTCATCGAATGACTCTCGAGGGTCTTGTCTTTTTGCCAGATTGCTTAGCCAAGGTTGGACAGATTCATGAACAGCAAGTAAGACTTGTTCATGCATGATCAGGAGAAGGTAGTCGTTTTTGGAAAGGTGTTGAACCAGTCAGGAAGATGATGGAACCGCTTCTTCTGCTTGTTCATCATGGACACCTGTTTCAAACTCCTAGTGTGCAGGTGCTTCAAAGACATCTGTAGTTTGCATAGTTTCCTCTACCAGAGCAGATTGGCTAGCAGATTGCTTGTGAGTCTTAGAACCTGTAGTAGTCTTTTCTGCAGTCGTGGTTGTCGTTTCTCTTGGAGCACTGGTAGATTCAGGTTCTTTTCCTGACCTTCTTATTTTGGACCCCCGGTCTGTTCCAGCGGAGGGTTCTTGATCATCATCTGCACTGTCTCGAGGTCTTTTCCAAGAAAACTAGTCCTAAACACCTTCAAATCTTCAAGAAACTATACCAAACTTTGCAAGATGCAAGAGGATGGTGTTATAAAGCCTAAAATGAGTTGAATAATTTTGTGAGATGGTGATGGTGGTGTTGTATGAATTCAGCAGCCAAGGACCAAGAAGAAGGAGAGAAAAAAAACTTTTGAAATGGTGAAATGAATAGTTAGTTTGCATGTATGGGAAATGAAGTGTAATGAGTGGTTTTATGGAAAAATGGAGTATGGTGGAGTGTGGGAAAGGGTAAATCCGGTTTTAGGGTCTTGGGGAGGCTAATTTTATTTAATTTTTTTTTGATTTTTGTTTGTGATAGTTTAATTAAAGTGTAGGATAAGGTTATAAAAGAAAAAGGTAAGGTTTAAGGTAGAAACGCGAGTTTTAGCAAGAAAATTCGGAAACGCGAATCACAACGGAAAATGTAAATAGGGAAAATTATAATCATCGAGGAATAATATGAGATTACTAAATTACTTACGATGCGAAGACGGAATAGATTTCTAATTACGGCTCACGCAAAGCTAAAAACGGAAAAATTCTTACTAAATCGGGTAAACGTAAAATTTAATAACTCGCTTAAGAATGAAAATAGAATTAAAGCTCAGAGTAAATAATGACCTTAAATACGGAATGTTACAGATGGCTCCGCAATGGCAGTTACAGGAATATCTACTAAAGAGGTAGCTTCAGCATTATGTCCAAATATAGCATCAACACCGGTATCTTGATTTGGATTTAGCATGTTGGAGACGAAGCCAGACGATACAGAAGAACTTTGTTGTTGACCATCAGGATTTACCGGAGTTAGGGTCACATGAGTGTCTTCAATTTCCTGGGTTACTTGAACCTGGGGCAATACAACATCTGCCTGTACATCATCTCTTCCTTCAAGATTGGCATTGGTATCTCTGCCCGCCTCATTGCCTTGGTCCTCTACATATGTAGCATCATCATCCGACTTTTCTCCTTCAACATCCACCCCTTCAACTTCATTGTCACTGTCTTCATCATCTGAGGATGAAACATGAGAGGGTGTATGAACTATAGGATCGAAGGTGTCATCTTCATCAGTTTCCTCTTCATGTGTTGTTTCATCATCATGAGTTGTGAGCTTTGGATGAATGAAATCATCACCATCATCTTCAGATTCAGACTGTGCTTCATCATCATCATCTTGAGCGTTCTCATCATCGTCATTTTTATCATCATCTTCATCATCTTGAGCGTTCTTATAACACCCTGTGTTTTCAAGTCATTGACGACGTCGATAAATCTACTATTTATTTTTAGTGTTGTACGCGGTTGCTTGTGATTTCATGAATTAAGTTTAAATCGCGTAAGTTAAAAATTAGCGTTCAATGTAAACGGGCATCAAACAATTAAATGTTTACATCAAGCAAGGGTTAAGTAATTATTTTGAGGATAATTATTAACTTTGTTCATTTTATTTTTATTGGTTGCGTAAAGTGATTACGTTTCGCAATAAAATGCGTTTAGGCACTCCCGGAACCACCAAAACTTTTCTACGCTTCAACAAATACCCACATTTATACCCAATACATAAAAATTACAAAAATACATCACTTATATCTCTCTATGGCCGGATATGGACCAAAGGATACAAGAAAATCTCATAAAGGAACACATTTCCTAGTTTTCATGGGATAACCTCAACTATTAGGGAACATATAATCAATTTCTTCAAACTTTGACCAAAGACTATGACCATGACCATCCTTAAGACCCTCTTTGTGCTCCCTTGACTAGTCATACATGTGCATTACTTATACATTGCATGAGATAAGAAAACATAGCACAAAATACTTAACCAAAAACCAATATTGTTCTCCCTTTTCTCTTGCTAGGCTACGGCAACAAACACCCCTTATAAATAATCTATACAAAATTTTCTACAACCCATACACACTTATACACATCCATCCTAAGATATTCTAAGGTATTTCCAAGCATTGGCTAAGCATTTTCAAGTATTAATCAAGTGAAAGGAAGCTAGGGTTTTTATTAAGGAAAGCTAGGGTTTTCTTTGTGCAAGCTTGGATTTTAAGGCTAAACAAGGATTTAGCACTTGATTATCATCATCATCATACATCATAAGGTCTACTAGAACCCTTTATGTTCTTATAGTTTTCATTTCTATGCATATGTTATTTCTATTTTAGTTGAATCACCATTTAGGATTTTATCATGAAAATGGAGTTTATACTTGAAATGATCATTTTGTACACTTTTATATATGTTGTGGTATTACTTATATCATATTAAAAAGGATGAGAAAAGAATGTACCATGTTAATTTGGTGTAAAAATGATTAAGTATAAATTAGGGTTTTAATGTTTCCTTAATAAGTTTTCAAGTAGAGAAAATATATGGCATGTTATATGGATATGGACTTACGTAAGGTTATTGATCATTAAAATAAGGTATAACCAAATGGGAAGACTTGTACACTCATGGTTTTATGTAAAATGGTTATATATAAAACTAATGATTAATGGTTAAATATTAAAGTTATGGTTTATAAGTATATTGATGGACTTATAAAATTTGGACACATGAGGACTTGGATGGACAAATGGACTTTTATTATATGTAAACATATATGACATATATGATAATATTAAGTCTAGTGGTAAAGTTATAAAGGCAATAAGGAAACAAGGTTGATTTGGACTTATGAATAGACATTCATAACATTGTCAAAAAGTGTATAATTAGGTAATTATTTTATTTTTTTTATAAGGTAATACACCTCACGACGATTCCGAAAAGGTAAGAAACTTGTCAAACGGATTAATAACGAAAAGGTTACGTTAAAAACGAGTTATACGTTAATTAAACGGATTTTATAAAATAACTTTTATAAAAACTCCATCAAACAGCAAGTTTGATATTTTTATCAACTAAAACACATTTTTAGGATTCTAAAATAATAAGAATCGCAATTTTTCAATTTATAACGAATAAGTTATGAATTTCGCGGGTTTTCGATAATTAAAAGTTTATATAAATGATTTTTTAAACATGATCAGTTAAAAGACATATTCATGACAGAAAGTTATATTTTTGTAAACCTCATAAATTGATAGAACTTTCAATAAACTGTGAGCGTGTCGCAAGAATCGTTAAAAAACGGAGCATATAAGAATAAATTCGACGTTTACGGGTTTTACGACAACAAAAATGATTTAAGTAAAACTCGTGTCTGGTGTGAACAGTTAAGTACTGTCAATAGAGGACCAAAATTATGAAATGTAATATCGATTACGCGTCTTAATACGAAAAGATGGGCATTAAGAAACGCAAGAAACGGAATTAAAAACACGGAAAGTTATGGGTCTTTTACCATAAAGGTATGTTTATAAACGTTTTAATATTTAATAACATGTTTTTCCTCAAACATTAGAATGGTGATTTAGTAGTATAGAATTATACATCGGTAGTAGTTAACAGTGTGATTTGAACTTATACGACCTAAATTTAAATAGGTGGCATTTATCGATTTAGCGTGACGACTATTTGTGATACACTTGGTATTTGCTCATCAAGGTGGTTCATAGCCCCACGTTTACATGTTTTTGTTTTATAAGTTTTGGGTTGAAAAAACATTGCCAATGCTTTACAATTGGACACAAGTGGTTAAGTTTCATGTTATGATTACGTGTTGCCTAAGTAGCGATAACCCATATCTGAGCCCATTATCATGAACTGTCAATCGCGGGATTGTGAGCGCGAATGTTATTAATAGATCTATTGGGATTGACATCCCCGTTCGGGTGATTAGCTATCACTGGACAAACGAACGTATACCATGTCGAATATAGGATGTTGCGGGTTAGAACATCACCACGGGCAATGTAGACCATTTATTTGGTATTCATTCATGTCAAGCTTCAGTGTCATGAGCTTAGAGCAACGTAATTACATTTATATGATGTCTGCATCTGTTGCATTATCATACACTTGGGAAATCTTGTGGTCCTACAATATATGATTTATCAAACCTATGAATTCACCAACATTATTGTTGACGTTTTAAAGCAATGTTTTTCAGGGGATCAGTAAGCACAAGGTACAATGGATACATTGGTGGTTTTGATTTGGATATCATGCATTAAAGATTTTGTCGCATTACATTTTGTATAACTGTATGGGCTAGAAATCTTTGTATTTTGAACAAGTGGACAAGTGAAGCTTCGGCTTATGTAACAAATACTTTGTTAAATCCAATGTATCAGTTTTAAACGACTTTTTGGTCGTTCTATATACATCTTGTGTTATTGATCTGAGAAGTAACACGCCCCGGACCCTTATTCCGCTGCGACCCAATATGGGGGTGTTACAGCAGCAATCACAAAACTTAAAAAACTGAAATCAAGGTCAAAACATCTTGCACCCACAACTAGAACAGGGTCGACCTGTACAACTCTTGTAGTTCCAACAAAAAGGCCACCTCCGATGATGAATTACGTTTTGGGCCTTCCAGGTGTTACAACTTGGCAACAAATTCTTAATAAGGAATTTGGAATTATAAGTTCGGAACAAGATGTTGGAGGAAGTTCAAATGTAAGGAGTAAAGGTAAAAGGAAGATGTTGTAGGTACTTCAGTCTTGGTTTGTGAAGCTTATGCATGTGTTTCTGAAGGCGATGTATGTTCATCTTTTGGCTTAGTGAAAAAACAAATAACTTTGACATTATGGTTTTGGTCTCGGTACATTTAACTTTGCTTAATTTGGATAATCTTAACTTTATTCTGGTTATTATATCTTAATTTTTTGTGCATTTTGAGTATGGTGCTTCTACTAGAATGATTTTTTGAACTAAAGATGCAGCATAATTTGTGTTCAAATCCTAATCCATGTTGACTAGTAAAAGTGAAAGTTATAAATAGATTACTTGAACAAACAAAAGCATAGAATGCTATCTTAACTAAATTAGCCTTTGGACTGACCCAAAAGACCTAACGTATTCAATCTAATAGCAATGTCAAACAAACATTACACAAAGACGGCTAATCACACACTTACAAAAGACGGTATGAACTCATAAATGTTATTTTCAGCCTGAAATTGCTGAAGGAGCTCATCATCATTATAATCATCATCATCATCATCATCATTATCATCATGGTTATCATCAAGTTGATTAGATCCACAATCATATATCTCATGGAGAGTCTTTGATATTAGGTTGTATTATACAACCTTTCCAGACAACTTGATCACCAAAAACGAATCTTGTTCCCTTTCTCCCAAAACAATGCTCTAAACATTGGACCGAATCGACCAACTTTTGGGAAGGGGAGTCATAAAGTCATCTGTATGAACAAGGTACCTAACCATCCACATAGAACACCCTATCATCATCTCGTAGATAGTAAACTCGCTAGAGCCAAAATCATCTAAACAAACAAGAAACAAAGACCCACGCCACTCAAACAATTTTCCTTCTAGATGTAACAAGTGTGACATTTGTATAAGTATCTACAGTGGATGCATATAGCCATAAGACTTGAGGAAATTCATTCCCCATTAAGGGATTGGTATGGTTGTTATATTTGGATGGTCATGGTCTTCAATATTTAAGCAGTAATGCATAAGCTGCCTATTCTCAGTTTCTAGCCAATGTAACCCATCATTCCAATATATTGCACTATTGAAATGATCAAAATTAAAGTAGTTAAATGATCCCTGCAGAGGCTCTATTTTCTTGTCTCTGAAGAATAAATTTGTATATCAATGTCACAAAATGTGCGTCCAGCATCCACCAATTTGTAGTGCGGTGATTTTGTAGGATCAAAAGCGATTCTCAATCCAGCACTGCTATAATAAGGTGAATTATCAAGCGAGCAATCTGCATACAGAATCTTTTTATACTGATTAGTGGATGGATTATACACGTAATAAAAAACAGGCATCCTCGAACCACCACACAGAAGCAAACCATTACAAGACTACAAGATCTTAACATTATCAGCTTCCTCAGTGGAGCCACGACTGAAGGACCTATCCATAGCGGATTTTTTTAACCGAAGTCTGGGATCTAACAGCACAAAATCACTTTCAAACAAAGATCTAATGTGATTAACAAAAAGACCAACAAGAGGATCAACTTTAGTGATTTGGCTGCGGGTTTTTATGAAAAGAGGAGATGTAATAATTCTTAGCCATTGTTTAGACCCGGTTGCAAACAAATGAATACAGAGAATAGGTAATCGGATTAAGATTTGAGTTAAAAGGTCGTTGTTAGTAAGCACTTTATGTTGTGCTGACTAGATTTCTCAAGCCTGTGTTCTGCGCTCTTCTGACATCATCCCTAATATCAGTTGGTGGAGTATCTGAGTACTGAGACATCATTAAATAGGGAATATAAGACCAAATTGGCAGGGATGAAATTTGCTACGTAAATTTTTTTCTGGTTGGAGGGAAATGGAGGGAAAAATGCTATAAAAAAGGAGGGAATTTTTTTCCATAATACTACACCTTATGTCCCTAAAATTTAACAATGGTCAACAAATACAAAGTCAATCATTTACTCAAGTTTTCAAAAAATTTGATAATGTTAACAACATGTTTCATCCCTAAAAAAGGTCAAGGACAGGTTAGTGTGCAGCGTGGTCAAACAAGGATGAAGGGCATGGTCAATTCAAAACACAAACAAGATATTTAAATAGTAACATATAATAACGGCTTAATGTATGTACAACAAAGACAACCCAAATACAATGATGGCTGTGTAAATAAAACCATAAAACTCTCTACCCAAGTCCCAACTTCATCGTCCCCATGAACGCAATACAACAAAAGATACAACCTAACTGGGATCATCCGTATTTGCATACAAAACAAACGAAAAGATTACCTAACTATCCACAATCTAATCAATAAAACCTAATAATTCTAAGAATGTTAATCTTTTTATGCACTTGCATGTGCACTTCTGTAATCAACTTCCTTATCTCCAACATCTTAAGCACTTCAGTTTGGGACAACTGCATCAAAAACTCGACACATTGCAATGCTAATGGACCACCAAACACATTAAGCTCGGCTATCAATAGTCTATGTTCGTTGACCCTACAGTACAAGACCTCCTAGATATGAGTTAATCTAGCTGCAAAATGGAGATCATCATTTATCTTCCTTTGAATATAGACTGAAATTGCATCATTCAAATTGTTAGAGTTTTGTGCTGCTGCAAGTTCTTGTAGATGTGGGAAGGCCATTTGTTTGGTGGTGTTGTTAGGTATGTTAGGTTGTTTAATGTTTGAAAATGATTTGGCTAAACTACATTTAAATAGCAAAAAACCAACTCATGTTAGTGGTTCCACAGTGAATCTAATAATTAAATATCACATATATGACGGCTCGATGACTGACATTCTAAAGCTTCTATGTCACATTCATTAAATTACATTATTATTACACGCTTAGTCCCTAAAAAAATCTTCCTTCGGAAGACACGTGGAAGTCAGGAATTTGATTAGAAAAAAATACCTTAAGGGACCAACTGTGTAACATACAGTTTTTGTTGGGACTTAAAAGACTTCATGGATTCTTAGAAGTTACTGCTGCTCAGGTACATAATGGAAATTATGCTAAGTGGTTAGTACTTGTAGTATAACGTTACCACTACTAGTTACTACTGTTAGTATAATTTAGTACTGATAGCATAAAGTTACTACTGTTAGTTAAAGTTAAGACTGCTTAGTGTTAAAGACAAATATAAGCTAAGTAGTTAGTGCTCTTAGTAGTAAAAGTTAAGACTGCTAGTACAAGTTACTATTGTTAGTGTATATTAGTTCTGCTAGTACTAATGTTACTACTGCTTATGTTTATTAGTGCTGCTGGTGGAAAGATTACAACTGTTTGAATACTTTCTACTGTCAAGAGGATAAAGATGAATTAAAGAGATAAAGATTGTTTGGAGAACAAGAATGCTTGTGAAGATAAGTATTGAGATATTTATGTACAAGATATACATAATGTATTTATTTAGAAGATTACGTTTATGTTTAGAAAAGATTGAGATATCTTAGGAATGTATTGTAAGCCGACTAGGACTCCTTAGTCTATAAAAGGATGTTCTAGGGCATTAGTTGAGGTATCACAAAAACACACAGTCGTATCATTATCAGTTTTCATAGTTGTCAAAGTCGATTAAGAAAAGCTTCAAGGTTGTAAATCCCAGTAAAGTTAAGAGTACTCGTATTATTGATCTAATAATATTGGAGCATTTGGTTATATCTTTGTTGTTCAAGATTACTGTTTCATTGATTTTACTTCTAGAGTATTAAGGTGTAGATTCCGCATACACTTTAATATACATACAAAGTTTCTACAACAAGTTATTTTTGGATTTATCCAAGGTAATTTAACCTTAGACAACCTAAGGAATCGATCTAGGTTTGGGATCAACAACTGGATATCGATTCGGTCCAGCTTATGAATTGACGAATGAATTTTGAAAAAGATAAAACTATTGGTGTGTTATAAAACCTTTTGCATCTTAACACACCAACTGATTTTCCTAAATCAATTTTCAATCTTATGTCCATGGGATGCCTCAAAAGGTATCTGGACATAGGAAAGCTAAACACGAATTGACGACTCAATCGGGAAGATAGTAACTTACCGATTCACTCTTACCGTGTTGTCTGCTTTGAGACATTCCGGTTTGAGAACAAGCTAAGTCCGATGAATCTAATACTCACATATTAGATAATTCAATACTACAAGCTAGAAATCCTGTCAAGGAGATTCGTCTTTAAAGATGAATATACCTGATCACAGGTCGGTACTTACAAAACCGAAGGTTGATCTAACCAAACACGGTCGAATGACAAAGCCATATTCGTCCACAAGCTTTATTGCTAACTATTTAATTGCAGATCAATCCAATGGTGGTGAAGCATCATTCCGAGGAGTTGAATTCATTGCCACATGCTCATTCCCGACCAACATATGTAAAGACATTATGAAAGCTCAAGTACATGTTTCAAAAGACTTCTGCTACTCTGATACTGCACTTCTTCCTTGAAGTCATGAAATGTTAAAGTTAAATAATTTCAAGAAAGATGAATATACAAGCTTTCAAGATGAAGTACAGTATGAGAATGTCAGTCCGAAGGTCACAAAATCATAAGAGAGCAATAGATTACAAGATGATGAAAAGAGATAACGTTTGGCTGATGATCTCAAGAAGCTCAAGATCACATACAAGTCAAGCTAAAGGAACAAGCTCAAGCCTGAAGTCAAAAGATCACTACACATTTCACAAGATAAAGATAAAGATTTAAGTCTACGAGCAAGATGGCTAAGCTTATGTTTTTGTAAAATGGATTGACCTCCCTTAGGGGGAGATTGTAAGAAATACAAAAAAGTCTCGGTCACTTCCAATATATCATTAAGTAGCTCGTAGTTAATATTTGAAACTTAGCTAAGCTAATCAGGCCAAGCCCATGGGAAACCAAGCTCATGGCCGGCCATGTAAGGATATAAATACCCTTTACATGCCATGGAAAGGGTTATTGGCTCATTTCATAATCTAATATTCTCTCTTTTGTTTCTTTCTCTAGAAGTGTCCAACCACTCTCTCTTTCTAGATTTCTTTTTTTTCATTTCATAGATTGTTGTATGATTTATATTCTACATATTGATTGTTTACTTATTTATTGCATGTTGATTATGTTTATCACTTCATATTTGTTTATGTTTGATTAGGCTTTATTTATCATTCAACTGGATCGAGGAGTATGGACCAAGTAGACTAGAGTCTGGGATAAATACTACATATAACTTATATATGTGACTTTAGAATAATAGGACTACAAATTTATGCCCCTATTGCTCCCTTGGTTAAATGAGGGGTAGACTAAGAGTGTGTTTGTTTCATTCAGATGTTTTAGGTCTGAATCTAACTACCACATCTTACTTGTAAGATGTGGTAATAAAGTCTGAATCTGAAAGAAATAAAGTTGTTTGTTTTTGTCAAAATTGTCCGAATAACATTAATTATCCATTTTCTTACGTATATATTGATTAAACTATATATATAGCAATACAACGAATAAATATGGAACATAACGTTTGTAACACCCCCATTTTTGGATTGCGCATCGGAAAAGCTCATGACACCGAACGTTAACAATAAATATGTCATTTATATGTCCAATTTGCCCCGAATCTAAGGTATTTTTGTTCATATACCTACGTTCGTCTAAATAAAATTACGTACCCCCCGTTTGACAGGGTGTTCACAAGGATTCATACCCCGGACGGGGTTGTCAAACCCAATAGATCTATTTAATGCATTAGCGTTCACCTCACAAGCTAATTAACCGGTTCATGAAATAAGGGACTTCGACAATAGCTACTTATGCGGAAACATTCTCATAATCGGGTCCAGCATACCATAAAATCATATGTGCTTGATTTATAAAACAAACATGTATCCCCCTCGCGGGTTTAAAAAACAATCAAAAGATTTAATGCGAGGCTATGACCTCACCTTAAGCAAAAGATCAATTTCAATCAAAATCCAACAAGCGTAATCACTTAAGTACCTTTTCCCCTACTTCAACCTGCGACCTATATAATAACATATAGTCGGTAGTGACTAAAAAGTAATATAATTCGTATAATGCATACTTGCATCTTATATTTATATAACTATTACGTATATAAAATCATATACTACAATCTTCAAGTGTGACGCAAAACATTACTAACAATATCACAACGTTTACCATAAAGTTTCTATTTTTAGAAAGTTGCCGAAAGTAAAGATAATATAATCCGAACTTCATATTTCATCATTAATTAACTAACATTACGAACCCTTTGCTCATTATAAACCATATTCAAAAGTATACGCAAGTTTGACTTTCAAAAGTCAAACTTCGTAGTTGACTTTTACACCAAAAATTACCAAACTTTACTTGGCCGTAAAACGTTCGTTATTAAGAGTTACGTGACGAGCCACCTAGCGGAACGTAGCTAAAGACGAACTCTATCACTTTTCATTATCAAAAATAACTTTCAAAAATTTCTCGACTCGCTACGAGGCGGTCAAACTTTCTGGTCAAACTTAGTCAACTCAAAACCCATTAAAATGACATTTTTGACTTAAACCAACTATCAAAACATGTTTAACTAGCCTATGTAATTATACCAAAACCATCAAACTTCAATCAATAACCAAATACACTTTGAATAATTTCCGCACTTGAATCCTATAGCACACGATATATAATACGCAATATCATCAAATTAACCACATAAAAATGTAACTAGTATACTCACAAAGCTATAACAAAAATAGATTTTGTTCCCCCTTGTGGTTAGAACTTCAGACGAAACCCTAAACAACAAGCCAAAACCTTTTTCAACAAAACTAACTTACAATAACACTTATCCAACAACTATGAACTCCCCTTTTAGATCAAAATCACATGAACTCAATCAAATTTCTAACTTTCAAAATACTTATTGCATGTGGGATTTTATTAGTGGGATATGTAGGCCTTGATGAGAGGATTAAGAATATGTATTCAGATTGTATTGCATGTCAGAAATTTGACGGTGGTGGTGGTGTTTATGGTTGGCCTGTCGTGGATGGGTACAAGGGAGGAGGAAGAAATTTTTTTTCTAAAAGAAATGAGTGTGTGTATGTGGTGCTTTATATAGAGATTAAGTTTGGATACTTGACACTTTTAGTCCCTCCTTCCTTAAAGCCCTTCTATTTTAGTACAAAGTATTTTATTTCGTCATTAAAACTGACCAAAGACTCGGGTCACGCCACATTCGTAAATATTTTTATTTCGTCCTACTAATTTTACTTTAAAACATTTAATAAAACGTTAAATCACGTAAAACACGACCTATAAACGCGGTTTTTACAAAAACTCGAGGAAAAACCATAAAATACAAAAATAAAATAATCACGCTCTCGGAGCGACAATATAAATTTTTCTAACTTTCTCGGACGCTAAAAACAAATAGAAATTCAATCACGGTTTGTAATTTCCCAATAAATGGAAATTTTCATCGAACCTCATATAACATAAACGACTAAAATCAATTACGTAGTAAAATATTTATAATAGCTCGGGATAGACGTTGACTTGAAACTCAGGTTGTTACATTCTCCCCTCCTTTAGGGAGCGTCGTCCCGGTGCTCAACTCGACTTATCCGCTCTTCCTCGCTTCATCGTTACTCGTAAAGAGATGAGGGTACTTATTCTTAATCCGATCCTCACGTTCCCAAGTAAATTCTGGACCTCTTTGCGAATTCCAACGAACTTTAACGATAGGTATCCGACTTTGCTTAAGTCGCTTAACTTCTCGATCTATAATTTCCACCGGCTCTTCAATCATGTGCAACTTATCATCAAGTTGAATCTCATCCATCGGAACGATAATGTCGCCTTCCGCTAGGCACTTTTTGAGATTTGAAACATGAAAAGTACTATGAATCCCTTTCAATTCTTCTGGTAATTCCAATGTGTAAGCCACATGACCAACTCTAGCTAGAATCTTGAATAGCCCAATGTAACGTGGACTCAACTTTCCTCGCTTTCCAAAACGCACAACGCCCTTCCACGATGATACCTTGAGCAGTACTATATCTCTAACTTCAAATTCCAATGGCTTAGATCTTCTATCCGCGTAGCTTTTCTGGCGGCTACGAGCAGTTAACAAGCGGTTCTTAATCTGAATAATCTTCTCTGTCATTTCGCAAATCAATTCTGGATTGGTAAGTTGGCTATTTCCAACCTCACTCCAACAAACAGGTGATCTACATTTCTGTCCATACAAAGCCTCATATGGTGCAGCCTTAATACTCGCGTGATAACTATTGTTATATGAGAACTCGACCAAAGGCAAATGGCGATCCCAACTACTTCCAAAGTCAATCACACAGGCACGCAACATATCTTCAAGCGTTTGTATAGTCCTTTCGCTTTGACCGTCCATTTGAGGGTGGTAAGCGATACTCATATCCAAATTTGTCCCTAACGCCTTCTGTAGCGATCTTCAAAATCTAGACGTAAAATGGCTATCTCTATCCAAAATGATTGAAACAGGAACACCATGTCTACATATAATTTCCTTCAAATAAAGTTGCATGAGTTTCTCCATGCTATCCGTCTTCTTCATTGGTAGGAAATGAGATGATTTGGTCAATCGATTGACAATGACCCAAATCGTATCGTACCCACTCGGCGTTTTAGCCAATCCACTAACAAAATCCATAGTGATCCGTTCCTATTTCCACACACGAATTTCAGGTTGTTGAAGAAACCCAGACGGTTTCTGATGCTTAGATTTAACCTTCGCACAAGTCAGACACTTGCTAACATACATGGCAATATCAGCTTTCATATTCAGCCACCAATACAACAACTTCAAATCTTGATACATCTTGTCCGATCCCGGATGGATAGAATACTTGGACTTATGCGACTCATGCATAATCAAATCCCTCAATCCACCAAATTGCGGAAACCAAACACGATTCTTCTTCTTCATTGCTTAATCAATCTCCTCAAATTTTCAGCCTTCACATTCTTCTTCTTCATTGCTTCCTTTTGAGCTTCAAGGATTTGCTTTGGTAGATCATTGTGAACAGTCATCATCAAAGTTCGAACACGCAATGGCTTAATCCCTTCCTTGCAACTCAAGGCGTCAGCCACAACATTCGCTTTTCCAAGATGATAACGAATCTCACAATCATAATCACTTAACAACTCGATCTAGCGACGTTGTCTAATGTTTAACTCTTTCTGATTGAGAATGTACTGAAGACTTTTATGATCAGTGAAAACCACACACTTCGTTCCATATAAATAATGTCTCCATAACCTAAGAGCAAAAACAACGGCTCCCAACTCCAAATCATGAGTATTGTAATTCTCTTCGTGAGTCTTCAATTGTTGGGAAGCATACGTTATCACCTTTTCCCGTTGCATCAACACGGCTCCATAACCCCTAAGTGACGCATCACAATAAACCACAAAATCTTCCGTTCCTTCAGGCAATGCTAATATCGGTGCACTGTATAATTTTTACTTCAGTGTCTGAAAAGCTTCCTCTTCTTCTTTACCCCATTCGTATTTCTTATCTTACTGAGTCAACTTAGTCAGAGGCTTGGAAATCATAGAAAATCCTTCAATAAACCTCCGATAGTAACCAACCAATCCAAAAAATTGCCTCACTTCAGTTGGCGTCGTTGGTGCAGCTTAATTCCTAATGGATTCAATCTTTATAGGATCAACATGAACACCATTACGATCAATCACGTGACCAAGGAATTGTACCGAATCTAGCCAAAAGTCACACTTAGAAAACTTGGCGTACAATCTCTCCTTCTTAAGCAACTCCAAAATAATCTTCAAATGCTTTCCATGCTCTTCTTTGTCCTTAGAATAAACCAAAATATCATCGATGAAACTCATCAAGATACGGCTTGCATACTCGATTCATCAAGTCTATAAACATAGCAGGCGGATTTGTTAGTCCAAATAGCATTACTTGGAACTCAAAGTGACCATATTGAGTTCTAAATGTTGTAATTGGAATGTCCTCTTCTTTAATGCGAAGCTGATGATATCCTGATCGCAGATCGATCTTAGAATACACGCT
>BQNB010021281.1:5013-24957 GCA_026074375.1 Tanacetum coccineum | reverse complement strand
AACCTTTTAACTTTAAAACACTTTCACTTTTAGTTTTCATTTTTCAAATTTTATTTATTTCACCTTTACTTTTTGAAGAGTAGTTTTACCATTAGTCCTTAAAAGATTTTTACATTTTGGATAAGAGGAGAAATGTAATTAAAACTATGTAACTAATAAACGTGATCTAAAAAGACTCTAGTGCTAGCTTCTACCGTGTATGTGCAAAAGGCTTTCGGTAATCGATGCACATATACAGGGGGGCATTTTTAAAAGATGAAAACATCAAGGTACAAAAACTTTTATTTATATCACAAGTACTTTGATCGGTTTTTCAATATGGTTTTAATGGCAAGAATGGAGATACCCAAAAGACTGACCATGTATTTAATTTTATAGAGTTATAAGGTGGTTAAGATTAGGTATCTGTTCCATGATCCATCCAGAACCAGAGGGATCTACCCAGGGACATTCCATTAGATAGTGTAGAAGTCCTTAGGTATGATACAAAAGGAGTAAAAATAAAAATGGGAATAATGCGGACTAAGACAGAGCTAACACTGGAATAAACCCAACAATGTGTTAGTGATGAAGTACCAGTAAGCATTGAAGGGGTTGAAGAATAAAAAAGAAATGTAAAGATAAAGGGTGAAAAGAAAGAAGCCCTCTTTACACTTAGGCAGAAACTGGGTCAATACATATACTATCAGAAACACTAAGATGTTGTCTAGTATTGAAGATAGATATCATGGACCCAGTGATGCAATGCACAACCCTTCCTAGCCACTCAAAATCTCTTAAAAGACATTTGTTTCAATTCTCACAGAGACTAAACACGTTATCTATCGACTTTCTCACTCCGAGTTAGTTGGTATTGAAAAGGTGAAAGTCAACTCCAGTCTCCAATTACTAAAATTAAAGTGCAATATAGAGTCTAGAGCCATTAAAGAGATCATTCATAAATCTCACTAGGATACTATTCCAATATATTTGTTTCTCACACACTGTGAAAACAAGTAAAATATCAAGAGTCCTACACATTATCCTCGTGATCTTGCCAGAATATCAGAGTGATACTTAAGTATTCACATTGACGATGGAAATCCTTCCAGAGCAAACATCAAACAAGCTCTGCGGTAGGTGACTTGTGAGATCCTATATGGATCAAACCTGTGACATTGGATATCTATTTAGTCCAGATTATGAATTGACGATTTAATCGGTAAGATAGTAACTAGCCGATTCACTCTTACCGTGTTGTCTTCTTTGAGAAGCTCCGGTAATGAGAACGACTAGTGCAGCTACGAAACCCTGGCAAGGAGATTCTTTTGAATTCTACCTGATCACAAGCAGTATATACTGATTAACGGGGAACCATGGTTGTTGCAACCATATTCGACAAAGTGACAAAGACACTTTCGTGTATATATATTTTTTATCACTAACCTAAACCTGTATGTTCCTGATGGTGGCAACAGCTGGTCCAAGACAAGTCAAGTTCATAACCGCATGCTCATACTCGTTCGACAAATATAAAGATATAATAAAAGCTCAAATATATATTATTCAAGTCTTCCGCTACTCTGATACTCAAAAGGTCTTCCTTGAAGTCATTATATGTTCAAGATGAAGCAATCTAAGGGAGATAATCCAATAATTTTCAAGATAAAGAAAAGTATAAGCATGTCGGTCCAAAAGGTCACAAGATCATAAGGAGGAAAAAGATTACAAGATAATGCAAAGAGATGAAGTTTGGTTGATGATCTCAAAGAATCTCAAGGTCACAATCTATTAAGCAAGTAGGAGCAAGCTCAAGATCAAGCTCACTACATATTTATGCAAGATACAGATTAATGATTGAAGACTACGAGCAAGAACGAAGACATTCATATAATGTAGGCTTAAGATTTTTGTAACTTGGAGTGACCTCCCTTAGGGGGAGATTGTTAGTAATTTAGAAAAGACTCGGTCACTTCTAATATAGTATATTGTAGCTCGTAGTCTAAGCGTTCGGTTACGAGAAAGCTAACCGGGCCAAGACCATGGCACATAAGCCCATGGCCATCCATGTTGAAGTACTATATAAGCCCTCTCCATTCTATGGAGAGGGTGTTAGTCATTTGTAACTCACACTAGTTTATGCTATTTATTTTTCTCTCTCTACATTTGTCCAACCATCCTTTCTCTCTCTAGTTGCTCTTAAATCTCATCTAGGATTACTTATTTGTGTATATCATCAGATATTCTTGTCGAACAATTACTTAATGGAATAAATACCGATGTTGATACCTATGCATATGTGTCAAATATGCTTTGGGAAACGAGTCATGATACTATTTGAAAAATTTTCGCAACTGAAACTTTTATCAACGAATTAAGTATTAATATCATGACATGGAAATTTTTAAAGGAGGTTGTGCTAACGAATTTTAAAATTTTATATGTGCCATTTAGCATCCCCTTTGAACCCAAGTTATTTTATAAGGATGGACTAAAGTTGAAGGGAATCTAACTTAAAGACTCTCTAAAAAACAAAAGTGCTTGCCGGGAGACCACCCGGAATGTAATTTTCAATTTTTGTCGGGTCTGCCTTCCCAGGTAGTCGATACGGCGTATCCAATTCCATGGATACGGTATATTAGTTAACCTGGACGTTATCCTTTTATTTTCCAGTACTTTAAAACTTTATTGTCAAACTTGTCAATACGACGTATTCATAACTATGAATACGGCTTATTTGACCTATGACCCGTATGGTTTATTTTTCTTACAGGTCTCGATACAGCGTATCCTGAAATATGGATACGGTGTATCGATGTCATGTACAGTTATCGTTTTTTTAATCTATTTTCTAACCGACGTTTGTTTGAAGATGCGATTGCTATGGTTTTCTGAATATTAAGACATGAATGTACTGAACGAAAAATGATGAAATTGGTGGTATGCATATATTCTGGAATCTTATGTGTGTTATAGTTATGCTGGAATTCAGACGCTTTTTCATAACACAACACACATGGTTGCTCGCACTTATCATGGGAGATCAGACCGAGCAAATCCCAAGGGAGATTTTTGTTTTAATTCTTTTTATTTTTCTTGTATTTCATGTTATATTTATACAACGTGGGCGTTGTATATCTCAAGTGAGGGGAGGAGAATCAGAACACTACTTGTCTTTACTTTTCACAAATAATATGCCTAATTTATGCCCAAATTTTAAAATTTTAGCAATTTTTTGTGAGATTATTAGTTGCATAACCCGCACACATAACCCTTATTTTCATATTGCGAGGATTAAGCCTATTCCGTTTCCTCTATTTTACCCAAAATTCCACAAATATATGAGTGTGCCGGCGACTGTAGTAAACTTTAGAACTTGGATTGGTATACTATTCGAGACCACCATAATGAGTATTATGTTTATAATTAGAGTGACTTGTTTAGATTGGTAAATTTCTAGGATTACACCAAAAAGCCTATTCCATTTACATACATTATGTGTTATTAACTAACCACACTGGTTAGTTAAATCCCGTATAAAACCCTCTTGTTTACTCTTATTTTCAGAGTAAGATACCCCTAAAAAAACCTTCTAAGCCATTCATTTCGTTTCTTACACCACCAAAATTTGTTTCATTACACCTTTACACCTTAGCCTACACTGTAGATTAAAGTCCTTAATCAGTTGCTAGTTGCTTTTGTGTAAAAGTATGTACTTCGTGTGTTCGTGTGCGTATTTCTTATCTTTGCTTAGGTCAGGAAATTGCACAATGCAATGGGAATGTGAAAGTAGTAGTTTTATTTTATTTTTTATGTGTTTACTACTTTCACTATTATGATCGAAAATATTGTCCATATTTATTATGTGAAGTGGTGAAATTTTACCCCTTATTTCGTTTTCTAGTGTTTTAAAAAAATCGAAAAAACAGAAAAATACTGGTATGTGTTTAATTACACATACCTTTAACCTTTAAAAACGTGCTTAAATGACCAAAACGTACCAAAAATACATTGTATTTGTATGTTTTGCATTTGTACTGTGCAGGTAACGAATATCTAAGAAAAGGACAAAGCAGGACATAATTACAAACTCACTGTAAGTCCATGCTAGCTTTGCAGGTTACAACATACCTATTAACCCTTATAAATAATCACGTAATGTCTGAATCAATAATGACACGAGACACAGCTGAAAAACTTTCCAAACATAGCATCGTACAATCTCTGTACTTATGGATCCGTCATTCGAACTGCTAGTTGCTAGGCAATAACGTATCTCTAACTATGAAATAGGACACAAACACGAAGCACCAACAAGCACCAATTATACACGAGTCGCGGAGAACGCCACAGAGACGCGTAGCACAAGTTTACACAATCAGCTCACAATCATTAAGCCTAAAGGCTACTGAATCATACAAATGACAATTTACTTCATAGTCAAACGAATCAGTAAGTGCAACCGAAACAATTCATAGCCGTCAGAAGTCATCACAGTCACAGATGAGTCGCAGTACGCGTATAACTCTAAGACTGAAAATGCTATAAATGGGCGGCAATTTCTAATTATTCTCGACTATAGACTACACAGATACTAATGGCGCGGACCGAACATGTAACCCTAGTCTTACACATATATCACAGAAGCACAACTTAATAATGTTCTTAATAGCAACTCCATAAATATAGCACCAGTTATGAAGTGCGCTTCTTATTATGAGAACACTTAATATGTTGAATATTCTAAAGAATGCCTCGACCAACCAAAGTGACACAAGCGCTGCAAACTACATACCACTTAAGAATTGAAAAACACCACACTTACGATACATATTAGTCAATAACGCCGTTAGCCTTTTTAACCCCCAAGAACCCGCGCGTTTTAAGCGCAGTAGTCCTTTTAAGGACGATTTAAACGATAACTACGCTAGAACAGATACATCCAAACATACGTAGAGGAAGACTAGATTTAATTGAGATTTAGCTCAAAGGTTATTAGTTTCCCTTTGAATTTTGATGTTTTTTTTTTACTTTGTTTGCCAAAGTTAAGAGACCAAAAGAGGAAATTTACAAAAAGTTCAGTGTTAAAAAAGAAAAGGTAGAACTGAGGTAGGACGCACGACCCCAGGTGATTAACAATTAAGCGGTTGTGGAGCTGCAGCGGATGTTTGTCCCGAAAAGGGAGTATTATAACGGGGAAGTTAAGGCATGAAAGCAATATGTCAATGGAAACCTGCGCCCTAATTACGCTGGAGACTCTAAAGAGATGGAAGGCGCACGAGAGATGAGGAATGGTGGGATTATGCGTCTGAAAAAATTAAGACGAATAAGAAAAAACCCCGAGAAATTAACTATAAAGTGCAACAGTAAACCTACCACAACTCAAAAAAACGACCAATAAAAAAAGACCAACACAGCGAACAACAGCGACGTTAAATACAATATAGCCTCCGCACAGACGACGGCCGAGAAAGAGATAAATCGCGGCTGGGTATCCCCCCGCCGCCAAACAAACCACAAAAAAAGTAACATGCAGAAATATCAAACTCAACAATAGCAATAAATAAGAAATCCACTAGTGACAATAATAACAAGAAAAAAAAAAAAAACACAAACTCACAAAAATAATAAAAAAATAAAACTAACAAAAAAAAAAATAAAACAAAAAAAAAAAGAAAAAAAAATAAACAAAAAAAAAAAAAAAAAAAAAAAAAAACAAAAAAAAATATAATCATTAATAAAAAACAAAAAAAAAAAAATAAAAATAACTCAAATTACATCAAATCCAAATAACAATATTAAAAACCAAAAAAAAATATATATAATAAATTAATAACATTAAATAAAATTATTTAAAAAAAGAATAATTTAAAAAAATATAAAATTACATTATACAATAAATAAATATAATTTATTGCATAATTTTTCAATTTGTATCTTTTATTTTTATTTTTTTTATTTTCTCTCTTTCTTTATTTTTTCTTTTTTTTTATTTTTTTTTTTTTATTTATTTTTTCATTTATTTTAATTATTTTTTTTTTTTTTTTTTTTATTTTTTTTTTTCTCTCCTTACCGCGCTCTAACATACGAACACACGTGATTAGCGATTCTTGCTTTACCTGTGCAATTCTGTCTCCGATCACATGTGCGATAGAGCCTCAGTAGGCCAGGTGAACAACAGAGTGAGCGCTTTCTGAGCTTTTTAATAATCAAAAATAATGTCGTTTTTAGGTCTCCTAGAATTTTCTCTATTACGCCGAAGCTTTCGGCGGTCAAATGCAGCTAAATTCGCTACTCACCTTGTTAGCATTCAGTCGCATTTTGCAATTACCTCTCCTCTTACGAACTTTTCTAAGGTGTATTAGAGATAGGAAAATGACAACATTGGTCCCTCTAATTGCTAAGTTAAATGCTAAGACTCACCTAACTAATGCATAACATTAATACAAAACCATAAATGTTGAACAAAATAGACACTATGCGGTAATTTAGTTGTTACATTAAACCACCTTTAAGAATGATCTGTTATAGATATCAAAAACATTTAACCGAATAATTAATTCCAAAAATAATAAGATATAAATTTGAGAATCATTTAAATAAAAGAACATTATTAAAAGAAAAAAACACTGTCTAATATGACTACACAATACTTGCACTCCGCGGTCAATGATAGGTATCACAAGTTTTTAGTAGAGAGGCCCGCTTAGGAACGGGACCACTCAATGTCATTCAGATGGCCAAAGTAATGGGGAAATAACAGCTTCTTGCCAACTGCACTTATCATAACAATGAATGATTCTCACTAGCGATCTAGAGCACTTAATGTCGAATATTAACTGATTACCTATTTGAAAATCAAACCACTCTCCATACAAAGCAACAACACACATTGATCTATATAGACTTTCGAACCTTCTCTCTATACGTTTGCTACTATAAATATAAGCTTACGGAACTGTATCTGACTAAGTACACCTTAAGTTTTCTTGAAAGCTGGCACCGGGTTGTGCATAGCCAACAGTACTAAAGTTAGTTTTAATCGTACACACTATGCGCTTAATGTATGACAATTCAGCTGTAAATAATTCATACCCGGGTATACTAATCTCTTAATAATCCCGGTCTGTGTAAGGTAAATTCACAACATTATGCTTTGAGTTGACAAGCATACGACTTGTCACATGAATTCAATGAAATAGAGCAGTGATGTGAGTTTGCTGAATCTAAAATAACAGGGTAAAGCCATTAAGATAACATGATAATTATAAAAGATACATATTTAAAACAACTTACTTTTTCGCGATCACTTCAGTTTTAACTGAATATTCCATTTGTCGTTAATTACTTGACATGACTTATTATTTCATACAAGCTAACACATGTACATGGAGGGGGGGGGGGGCTTTTATGCTATTGATAAATGTCTATGCGTATATTGCCAACAATAGACTAAGAGCTGTTCAATCTAGGCTAGTACTAGCTCGCTATATTCCATTTGTCTCTTGGTTACTGTATATTTATATAGTATTTTCTTTTTTATAAATTGTTTTTTACTTTTAATTAAAATATTCTGTTTTATTCATAAAATATCTAGAATAGAATACACAAAAATAACATTAGGTTTGAGATTGCTTTTACTATATATATGACTTAATTATACAGTACCTTGTACCATGGATGGGATTATAGGTGTTTGCAAGACGTATTCCTACACGCTACACACTTTGACAAAGCATTAGAGCTTTTGCCTTCCCCTCTTGCTTAAGTACGCTCTAAGAGCTATTTTTATATGTACCATGCGGAGACATGCTTGTACTCGACATTCTCAAGCGTTTGCAGAGGGTCTTAGTAAGAATTCTCATTTTTCATATTTTGTCTTATTTGTGAAATCTAGCTCGTTCGAGTCTAAACTATTTGGTGACAGTACTTGATCGGTGCTCCTCTGTCTGCTGTAATCTTATTGCTAGGTATTTCTATTGTGCTATGCTTATAGAGTACTATATTAATGTTATTTAATGCCTTACTCATACTCCCATTTTCTCAACTCTGTGACGTTTAGAAATCATTGTCTTCTAGTTTTCTTTACTATCTCATCATAGTACATGCATGGTAATCTAGCCTTCACTAAATCAGTAAGGACTGACTATTAAGGTCATCTATGTACGTGTCGATCACATTGTGTGTTAGACCAACACATAAACGCGATTGCACTCCCTCCTTGTTATCACATTAATCAGAAGGAGATCGAGAAAATTTAGAGTTATCGATGGAAAGAGCGCGGAGAGGTGAATTTAAGCCATGCGCGCGATTTCTTATAACATAGCTATATACTCCGAGATAGATCTCGAGTACTCTACGATGCCATAAAGATTCTAGTAAACAAATGCATTTACTACAAACAGTACTAAACGAAGACATAGTGCCCTATCTATAAGGCACTTATGCACAACATAGACAAGATTAATAGACTAGTCTACTACACTAAGCTTATAACTATAAATCTACTCGCTCAATAAGCGATACGCACATGAAGTACGTAACAAACGTTTATATCCTCCAAGAATTATGCACGTTAAATCCAACTGTACTTAAAATATGCACAAAGCTACGTATCATCACGACTACTCACACAGAGACGTCCTGGCTCTAGACACACCATCATGCATGATCGTCTGTTTACAAAGTAACGAGCATTAGCATATCTTTTACAAAGACTTACACTCACAAGTACTCACTCTATCGTAACATGGACACTGCACAAGTCAATTCAGAATATCAGACAACATTCACGCTAGAGCCTCTGCTACTCGATAAGTGCTTTTGCGAGCATCTATGTTGGACGCATTACTTTTCTGTCTTTCTGGCCGAGGTCACCCTTGGGCACCTACATGCAGTAGCGATCTGCTTATATCTCTGAGGATCGAATAGGATCCTAGCAGGGATGCTCAGTATTATCACATAACAGCGATTTACAACAACAGTCATACACACTTAACAGTCTGACAATAATTAACAAACGCAAGTCTAAACATAGCGTTAGTGAGGTAGTCTCTTAGGTATCCGATCCATGATAGCCTAGCATCATAGCCTTCAGATTTAACCTGTCTTAGCTCACGCTCTATCAATAGTGGCGTGGCAACACAGAGTCTTTGATACAACGCGAGATCTCACTACGATAAACTTTTTCATTAATCTTAAAACGTTCTACAATAGGAGCTTTATCTAGGAAATTGAAAAATAGCATTAATAAAATAAGCGAATCAATTAACTAGATAAATAAACTAAGTGTCCAATACTATATTTCTTTACGTATAGACTTACATGCGAGCTATCACTATTACAGAACTAAGAGATTACCTAACGAAGCGATGCCTTCTCGCGGATGTAGTGTTCGTTCGTGTGGGACTATTAGAGGCGCACATTTAGAAACTCTAGACATATCACTATGTACCATATTATGACCCATCATCACATCTCAACTTATCACTATTATGCATCATTCAATCTTATGAGGGCTCCATTGTACGATCACTTCAGAATTGGTCATCACACATAGCACGAAAGATTCACTATCAAAACGCACATATCAATTCTATTATGTACTCATACGCACACTTAGCACACTTATACAGTACCATGAGAGGAGGATTATCGATGGAGTGCCTACAGACGTCGTTATAGATAGCGAAGTCACTTGTGGTGTGATCGAGCGCACCTTTGTGAATTTTGGGGGGTGATGACGTGTGTAGGAGAACTAGTCGAGAGGCACATGGGGTGGCATATGAGGGCCACGCGCGGTTGTGAGTGGAGCCGTGTCGGTAGTAGAAGACCATAGCGGAGGAGGGTGCGCTGATTTGTGTGAGCCGGTGGTGGAGTGCATGGTTCGGGGGTGAGGGAAGTGGGTAGTTGTGGGCGTGTGTCGGTTGGGGTCTAGCAGGAAGAGGCCGAGACTGGAGCTGATGGCCGGACATGTGCGGGGTGACGTGGTACAGCTTGTGCATATTCAGGAGTGAGAATCTTCGCTGCTTTGACAAATCCATCAGGGGGTCAGAATTTCATCAGGTTTCTTGGAGGATGGAGAGACGTGCATTTGCGAATTGGAAATACAGGTCGATTGAGCTTAGGCTAGAGTCGTAGGGTGGGCGCTGAGACGCGGATGTTGTAGGGAGAGGGACATTTGAGAGGGTTCGCTACGCAAAACCAGATAGTGCTAATATGAGTATCCCTTGGAAAGGCGGGAGTGTGTCGCTACTTACAGATGTGGCGACCAAAATTCATTCGCTAGGTGGGGGGGGGCAACGTCACAAGTTCGGCTTGTGGCGGCTTTGTGGAGTCTTATAGTAGAGTGGGTACTCGCTCCGAACTTGATCTGAGGCTTTCGTTTGATGGGACTTTGTAGATCCACTTTAGTTTGGCATCTGTCGTACAGGGACAACCGGGTTAACAATATGACAGAAGTCTGGTAGAACTGTGATGATCAAGACTATAAAAAAGAGTGTGGCCTAAAAGTGCTTGCAGTCAGTGTCGAGGAGTGGCAGGTGTTGCATGTGGTTGGCAGACCGTGCTATAAGCATGGCGGGGAGGAGGGACTATCCAGCGTGGATTCGATGGGGGGGGTGTGGGGTGGGGGGGGGGGTGACTTTAGTTATAGGTGGCGGAGATGCGTTTTCCTTAAAGGAGACATAAAGGAGATAATGTTGTTAGCCTGAGGCGGAGTGATTGCGACTGGAGGAAGTGGAGAAAGGCATCAAATAACACCGGGAGCTGCGAGAGGGGCAGGAGGGTTGGGTGGGGTGTAGATGGGGGGGTAGGGGGGGGGGGGGGGGGGGGGTGTGGTCGGGGAGTGGGGGGAAATTGCTTTTCTTGTGGAGACCAAAGGGAGAATAGGGCACCTTACAGATCGCGGGGGGAATTTGGCATGGGGGGGGGGCGGTGGAGATGGGGGGGGGGTGGGGGCGGGCGGGGGGGGGTCTGGGGGTGTTCTATCGGGGTAGGAATTGTGTGGAGAAGTGGTAGGGGGGGTTGTTTATTGGGGGGGATGTTTGTGGGGATTTGGTTGGGGTGGGTATTGTGATTAGGGTTATTGGAATGTAGATTTCTGGATTCATCGGAGCCCTCTCCTCACCCTCACATATTTACGAGAACATCTCAACACTCTCCAAGACGTTGTACCATAATATCTATACCTATGAAATAACCACAAGCAACAACAGAATAAACAAAGAGTACATATAAAACAAAAATCTCACCGTATGGGATCTTGTGCCTATCGTCTGATCTCCCATGATAAGAGGAGCGGAAGGCAACCATGGTGTGTGTTGTGTTAGAGTGAAAAACAAAGCGTCTTGAACTGCCACATAACTTAAAAAACATAAGCATTCACGAATATAATGCATACCACTCAATTTCACTTCACACCACATCTCATATGTTCCTGTCGACTCTCGATAGTTACAATGTCATGCACTTGAATATTCAAAAACCATAGCAATCGCATCGTCAAACAAATCCCGGTTTCTTCTAAAAAATCAGATCTTACATAAAAACACGATAACTGTAAACTATGACATCGATACAAGTAACGTATCCAATTTCCAGAGATACAGGTTTTCCTAGTGTCTATAATCGACAGCATCGGCTCTGTAAGCGATACACATATACAACCATATGAAAACGGGTCATAAAGGTCAAATAAGCCGTATTACGATAGTTATGTTGATAGCGATTCACGATCAGTTATTGGACACAGTTTTTTTAGGACACATAAAGTTTTCTAAGACAGTAACTCGATTCTGTACGGCAAAAATACAAAAACACTAACGTCCAGGTTTAACTTAATATAAGAGGAGCACGTATAACATCCATGGAATTGCGGACATACTCATTAAAGCCAGTATCGGACTAGCACATTGAGTACCCTATACCCTGGGAAGGCCATCATAACCCCGAACAGAAAAATTGAAAATTACATTCCGCGTGGAGGGTCCTCCCAACGCGCTAATGCAATCTTTTGTTGTTTTTTTAGGAGGAGTCCATATTAGAAAGTTTCTGATTCCCTTCAACTTTAGTCCATCCTTACTTAATCAATTATGCACTCTAGGGGTTCAAATCAGATGCTAAAATGATGGCACATATAAAATTATTTAAAAATTCGTTACACAACCCTCCCATTTAAAAATTTCCCCAATGTCATCTGATATTAATACTTTAATTCGTATTGAGATGTACAACAAAATCTTTCTCATTAGATTGCAGAACAAATATTTTTTCAAATAGTATCATGACACTCAAAATCGTTCTTGCTTTCATTTCCCAAAGCTTATTTTTTGATCACATATGCAACAGTATCAACACCATCAAATTGTAAATTATACTCCTTTAAAGTAATTGATTCGACAAGAATATCATGATGATCTACAACAACTAAAGTAATCCTAGAATGAGAATTTAAGAGGCAAACTAGAAGAGAGAACGGTGGTTGACAATGTAGAGAACGAAGAAAAATAAATATGCCTTAAAAACTATCAGGTTGTGAGTTAAACACAAAAATGAACTACAACACTCCTCTTCGCATAGAATGGAGAAGGGCTTATATAGTACTACTTTCTAACATGGAAATGGCCAAGGGCTTAAGTGCCATGTGGCACCTTTTGGCCCGGTTAGCGCTTTCCTTATCTTTCTCTCGTTCTTCCACTCGTCAACAAAAATCAAAGAAAACCAGAACTTAAGACAAGCTTAGACTTAATATCAGTTTAGTAACAGACTACCAATATCCTGTTGTATTAGAACATGACCGAAGTCTTACTTCTAACAATTCAATACTAAAACAATCTCTCCCCTAAAAGTGGAGGTCCAAACCCTAAGTGACAAAAATCTTAAGCCTACATTATAATGATTGTGTCTTTGTTTCTTGCACGTAGTCTTCAACTTTAATCTGTAACGCTTAAATATTGTAGTGAGCTTTGATCTTGAGCGTGCTCCTACTTGCTTAATGGATTGTGAACTGAGATTCTTTGAGATCATCAACCAAACTTCATCTCTTTGCATTATCTTGTAATCTTTTTCCTCCTTATGATCTTGTGACCTTTTGGACCGACATGCTTATACTTTTCTTTATCTTGAAAATTATTGGATTATCTCCCTTAGATTGCTTCATCTTGAACATATAATGACTTCAAGGAAGACCTTTTGAGTATCAGAGTACGAAGACCTTGAATACTATAAATTTTTGGCTTTTATTACTAATCTTTATATTTGTCGAACGAGTATGATCATAGCGGGTATGAACTTGACTTAGCTTGGACCAGCTGTTGCCACCATCAGAACATACAGGTTTAGTTAGTGATAAAAAATAATATACACGAAAGTGGCCTTTGTCACTTTGTCGAAAATGGTTGCAACAACCAATGGTTTTCCCCGTTTAATCAGTATATACAGCTGTGATCAGGTAGAATTCAAAAGAATCTCCTTGCCAGGGTTTCGTAGCTGCACTAGTCGTTCTCATTACCGGAGCTTCTCAAAGAAGACAACACGGTAAGAGTGAATCGGCTAGTTACTATCTTACCGATTAAATCGTCAATTCATAATCTGGACTAAATAGATATCCAATGTCACAGGTTTGATCCATATAGGATCTCACAAGTCACCTACCGCAGAGCTTGTTTGATGTTTGCTCTGGAAGGATTTCCATCGTCAATGTGAATACTTAAGTATCACTCTGATATTCTGGCAAGATCACGAGGATAATGTGTAGGACTCTTGATATTTTACTTGTTTTCACAGTGTGAGAAAACAAATATATTGGAATTAATCCTAGTTGAGACTTATGAATGATCTCTGTAGATGGGCTCTAGACTCTATATGCACTTTAATTTTAGTATTTGGAGACTGAGTTGACTTTCACCTTTCACTCCCAACTAAACTCGGCAGTGAGAAAGTCGATAGATAACGGTTTTAAGTCTCTTTGAAGAAATGAAACAAATGTCTTTTAAGAGATTTTGAGTGGCTAGGAAGGGTTGTGCATTGCATCACTGGGTCCATGATATCTATCTTCAATACTAGACAACATCTTAGTGTTTCTGATAGTATATGTATTGACCTAGTTCTGCTAAGTGTAAAAGAGGGCTTCTTTCTTTTTACCCTTTATCTTTACATTTCTTTTTTATTCTTCAACCCCTTCAATGCTTACAGTTACTTCATCACAACCACATTGTGGGTTTAATTCAGTGTTAGCTCTGTCTTAGTCCCATTATTCCCAGTTTTATTTTTTACTCCTTTTGTATCATACCTAAGGACTTCTACACTATCTAGTAGAAATCCCTGGGTAGATCCCTCATCTGTTCTGGAAGATCATGAAAACATATACCTAATCTTAACCACCTTATACTCGTTAAAATTAAATACATGGTCATTCTTTTGGTTATCTCCATTCTTTTGCCATTAAAACCATATTTGGAAAAACCGATCAAAGAACTTGGTGAAAAAAAATAAACAATTTTTTGTACCTTGATGTTTTCATCTTTTAAAAATGCCCCCCTGTATATGTGCATCGATTACCGAAAGCCTTTTGCACATACACGGTAGAAGCTAGCACTAGAGTCTTTTTAGATCACGTTTATTAGTTACATAGTTTTAATTACATTTCTCCTCTTATCCAAAATGTAAAAATCTTTTAAGGACTAATGGTAAAACTACTCTTCAAAAAGTAAAGGTGAAATAAATAAAATTTGAAAAATGAAAACTAAAAGTGAAAGTGTTTTAAAGTTAAAAGGTTAATATTGAAAATGTTTTTAAAGACTAAGGTTCAAATTAAAAATATTATTTATCTAAGGGTATAAAGTGAAACAAGTGAAAACAAAAAGGTTATAATTGAAAAAATCAAAATTTAAACAATATTAAAAAAATGAAGCGCATGCATTCTATATCTTCTTCTTTGATGAAATCTGTTAAAATGGAACGATGGTGTTTCTCTTCTCGCGGACTCGTGTGTTAGTGATCAACAAAAACCAAACACACTAAGATGATCGTTGAAGAATCGCGATCCTAATGATAGTCGTTAGAAGACCCGCGAACAACCGAAATCGAAACCCAAAAAATCCGAAACAACACGAAATAGAAAACCGCTGCCTTAGAAATCAAATCGCTACCATATGACAAGGACCAAACCGCTGCCAAGTGTTGATTTGGACAAAGTTTTGTTTAGGTGGGTCAAGAAAATGGTTAAACCGCTACAACCTATATATCAAACCTCTACGGTTCAAACCAAACCGCTGCTAACCAATAGAGTGCGAAACCGCTACCAAAAGTAATAGCAAACCGCCACTGGTTAACACTAAATCGCTGCCTATATGTCACTTTCAAGTAGTTTGGACCACTAACCAAACTGCTAGGCAACGTACTAAGCATGTGGTTTTTCATTCTAACTTTCGGACTAGACAACAAAGACTGAAGTACGTTTCTTTTTGGTTCTCCTTTCTTGAATCGACTAAAAACAATAGTCAAATGATACTTGCGTATATCAAACCGCTACCAATCATTTAGAACATAAGAATAAGCTGCGAATAAGACTAATAAATAAGCTGTTTATATGGAAAGTAGGCTACGAGATTGATTAGAAAATAAAGCTACTTAGGTTTTAGTCGTTTTCGTTTTGAAGCATAAGTTAAAACCTAAAAGCTTCTCTAATAAGCTCAGAAAAAGCTAAAAATAAGTTGTCTTATCCCATAATAAGCTACAAAAGAGACTAACAAATAAGCTTTTTATCTAATGATCACTTAAAATAAAATAAGCCGAGAGAATAGTCTTTAAGAACACCCTAAACGAACCTTGAATAACAAAAAAATTCCAACAAAAACTTTGAATATTAAATAATAGTGTAAGAGATGGCTGTTTTGGAGGAATAGGCTTAAACAAAAAAATTTAACACGTGAAGGATACCAAAACCATAATGAAAAAGTATTAGAATAAAAAGCAAATTTGCCGAACCAATAAGCTCATTGCCAACACAACGAAACCACTACTTTGAGACAATGAAACACAATATTGTTGTCGTAACTTAGAAGCTCAAAACAAAGATGTGTAACAAAACACCACTTTATTTTCGCCTAATACAAAGATGGAATTGTTGTCAAACCATAACGTACCCTTATTGGTAAGAGAAAATAATAAAGTGTGTTGGAGAAGAAACATCATCATCACTTTGAGCTTCATAATCGTATTCAGTCTCATATGAAACCTTCGGCGAAGTGCCAACTCCTTCATCAGAGACAACAGATTTCCCTGTCAACTCATCGGGAACCCCTAGTGAAACACCAGTTCCTTCACTTGAGCTTCCAGTCTTGTGCTTAAGTCGGCTTGTATGTTGGCTCTCTTTGATTACTTTCTGATTAGCGAGTTCTAACCGTGCAGCCTATCTCAATGCCTTTTAGTTTTCCTGTTCATTCTTTTGTTTTCTTGACAGGGACACTAGGAGGTTCTTTTATGACAACAGCTCTCAATGTCCTTATCTTTCTGCTAACTTGCCTATTTTCAAGTTCTCCTTCAGATTCAGGAGATTCATCACGAGGTACTTGCTTCTTCTTTGATGGTTTCTTCCTTGGCTTAGTTGGCTCCTTAGGTGTAGCAGTTGACTTACCCTCCTGTGAACCTATACCTCTGCCTTTCTTTGGGGGAATTTAGCCAGTAGAGTAGCCAAAGAACATCTTGTAAGCATTGGAGTCCTTTATTTCCTCAGTATGCAACACACCTGGAATACATTTTCCATAAACTTGATAGATATCTCCTTTGTTGATGAACTTTAATCTATCCAACATTCCATCTTTGTCAACCAAGTGATATGGTGAACCTTTTTCTCTGGAGAATGACATTGTGTTTTTGTCATGAAGTGATGAATGATCGCTTAAGTGAACCTGGGATAGGGCATAAACTCAACCTTGCTATGTAACCGTTTAGACCGAATCGGTGTCAATTTGGTATTGAAGATCTTCCCAAATCAACGCATCATAGTCTACATTTGCATTGTGGTACATACCCCCGAGAATTTCAATTCTATACGGATGAAGTCTGTCATTGCTCATTATCTTTCTTGACAAGCATTTGTTGATAATAGCTCCAAAGGTTCTCCAGGGTTGATGCATTTGATCAACATATACGTCAGAAGTTTGTGTCAATTTACCCTTGTAGCCCAAGGTTCCAGCACGAAATTATCCACATGTGGACTCATAGGAGGAGGAACAGTGAACACTTAATTTTCAACTTTTGGGGAAATATCAAGAATCTCTGAATCTCTCTGAAGATGTCAACATCAATTTCACATGTCTTGTGATCAATGACAAACTGGTAAGAAGAAGATTTATTGACCATGTAAATTTTTGGTACATCAGATGAAATGAGAAAGGCGTTGAAGAAGGGAGTGTTCTTGATAATGTCGAGTGCAACTTGGTAAGTTTCCTCCCTTTGTTTTGTAGACTGGGTCCATTCTTGGAGGCTTGCTTTTGCCAATTTTTGACTCTAGCATTGGAATGAAACCAACTGGTTCATCTCGAGCAGCATGTTATTGAACTTTGTCTTGCTTCATGATTCTGCTTAAGAGTTATCCAATACAGTTTATATACATGACAATTATATATTTACTGATTAGATTAACTCTTGTTGTTGTTATGATTGGTTTTAAGTGACATTGTGTTCTAGGTTTGATATACAATTTGAATAAATTAACTAAAGTCAATGGTCAAACATTGTCCAACTAATTAAAGTCCACAAATGTAATTAAAGTCCACTAAAGTCAACTGGTCAAAAGTGTAGTCCATGATTAATTTTAGTCCCTGAATAATGTTTAATGTGTAATGTTGACAGCTGACCTTGATTTTAAGGTTTTTTTTACAAAAATTGGCAGAGTTTTTGAGTTCATATTTTTGTCACAACCGCGGCCAAAAATTTCACCTGTTATAACACAAACCGCGGTCTAGTGTAAATGCACAAACCGCGGTGTGGTGTGATACACAAACCGCGGCCATGTGTAAATACACATTCTGCGGTCTAGTGTATATATACACATTCCACGGTGCAATGTAAATTACACATTCCGCAGTCGAGTGTAAATTACACATTCCGCGGTGCAGTGTAAATTACACATTCCGCGACCACTTTCTGTTTACACAAACAGCAGCTAAGAAAAATTTACACATTTCGCGGCCAAGAATAGGTACACATTCCACGGCCAAGATTAAATGCATAAACAACAGACATCACAAGTTTAACACAAAGGACATGTTAACCACATTTGATCATACAAATTTAAAACCTAGGCATATTGAACATCTTCTAACTCACATCAAACCACACATAAACAATCACAAAGCGATTCAAGAATCATTTAAGGCCATTTTGATTAATTAACAAGAGCACAAGCACAAAAGATTTTAGAACAAACAGGACTTGGAGCAAATCTAAGTGCAACAAGAGATGAGAGTAACCACGTATGTATAGAGGCATATTCAAACACTTAACCACTAGGAACAGGATCTTTGGGCATCAATTGAACCTAATAGGCCACGAAAAATTCAAAGATGGAACCAATGGCCTCCTAGCTTTGAAACCTAACTTATAACACGATCATACAACTTATCATAACCCTCTATTCACAATCACATAATCATCTAAGCACTACATCAGATTTTTCATAAAAATCGATCACAAAAATCAATGAAGCTCACAAAGAGTTCAATACATACAAAACTGCTATACCTTTATAATTATCTCACCTATACTAACAAAACCCCCAACTTAATTTGACAAAAACACACACAAAATTTCTTATGAACCCTAATACGAGTTTGAGGGTTTAAGAGAAATTTATGTTGAATAATGGTCTTATGCCTCAAAAGCGGGTGAATTATTAATGAAAATCAAACGAATTTGTAGTTTTACCTTATGGCTAAAAACAAACTTTGAATTCTTGTTATGGTTGATGGCGATCGTGCGTGAGTGAGAGGGAAAAGAGTGAGTTTGAGTTTTTGATAATAAAAATAATGTCCCGTGTTTGGTTTAAGAATTTTTTTAGATTTTGGGTAATGGCGATTCTAGTCCCTGTTGTTTCTTGTGTCTTGCAATTATCATTTACAACTTTTCTAAGGTGTATTAGAGATAGGAAAATGACAACATTGGTCCCTCTAATTGCTAAGTTAAATGCTAAGACTCACCTATTTCATTTTAAACCATAAAGGTTGAACAAAATAACATCTTAAGCTTAATTGAGTTGATTAAATTAACTCACCTTTAAGAATTGATCAGTTATAGTTCAAAAACATTTACCGTTTATTCTGTGATTAAATTTGAAGAATCATTTTAAAAGACTTATTCAAAACACTTCTCCCCCTCAAATAATGTCCCGTTTTCTAGTAAAAGAGCAGTAGACATTGTTTGAGTGATAGAATTCTCTTTTAAAATATTTTTCTGATGACAAATTGATATTACTGATTTATTTTGAAAATCAACACTTTATACCACCAAAAATAAGATTTCTCTTATTTTGAAAAATTAGTGCACTGACACGTACACTAATTTTCTGAAAGCACGGGTTGTGTAGCAAAGTGTACACAAGCCTTTGTATGAATATGAAGTCATTCATACCCGAGAAAAATTAATTTCCCGTTGTGAGGTCAAGTTATCTTTTTGACGATAAACTTGCCTGAAAAAGGATGAGTGGGTTGCTGTCTAAAATAACAGCAAGTCATTGACATGTTTTGAAAATATTTACAACTTCTTTTCGAACTTCATTTACAGCATTGTGTCATTATTGAATGACATTTCTAAGGTCGTAAATGTTATCGATTCCAGAAGACATGTCATAATTACATAGTTTAGTATTTTTCTAGTTTTATATTTTTGTATTTTCTTTTTTGAAAATTTTTATAAGAATGAAAAAATCTTTTTGGATTTTTTATATTTTCTTATTTACATATT
>BQNB010021280.1:34149-56132 GCA_026074375.1 Tanacetum coccineum | reverse complement strand
TGTAGTTATGTGTATTGGATCGTGGGCACGTTCCATCCCGTTGTGTTGCGATATGATATGTTTGGTATTGTGGATCCCAATATGCAAAACGAGGTGTGACGGTGGTAAGACTGCATGAGCTAATATGAGGCCATGTAGCGCACATATGTAGCTGATATGATTGTGGATCGTGGGCACGTTCCGTCCCGTTGTTTATATCTGTTGTCATGAATTGTTTTGGTAATTGCAGCAACTAATTTAAAGTTTTTTTTGGATATTGTTGTATGTCGTAAACCTATGATTCTCGCTCAACTTTATGTTGACGTTTTAAGCATCATTTTTAGGTGAGCTTAATGGTGCTAAGATAGAGCGAAGTGGCTAGAAAAGACCGTAGGATGCTTGGAGTTTATTTATGCTTTCTGTTTTGAATAAATGCGTTTGCATGAATTGTTTGGATTATGTTTTGCATGTCATTTATTAACGAGACTTCTTTCTCATTAATAAAGACATCATTAGGTTTTTGGTATTGTTATGACACTTTGTGTCTTTGCTTTACTTTAGTTTTCATTTTAGTATTCTCTATATAGACACCATGTGTTGTGATGATGTCCATTCTTGTTTACGCCTCGCGTTTCCGCCTTGGCGGGGTTTGACAAGCATATCCCATAACCGTAAAGGATGCGTTTATGCAAAGTGACATTTGACTTGGTTTGACCAATAAGGGAGTAAAACCCGTTACATGATTAAGAACAACGTAAATCCGAATTAAGGTCAAATTAATACTTTTATTTGATGGTATGTTGAAAGTATGTTCATACTAGGTTTAGTAAGAAGTTTCAGCCTTGGCTAGAGGCGTTTGATAAAAGAATTGAGTTGGCCTTTTGTTAAAAAAACAGGAGAATTCGTTTTTGCTCCTCTCAAAGTCTAAACCTCATTTGGAGTTTTCCCAAATGCTCAAATATCATGTACGTATATTTATTGAAGTTTCCACATGTGTCGGGTAAGAGGAAAGCCGACTTTGCAAAATCAGGAAAAATCAAAGCCATGAGTGGCGCGTTGGCCACGTGCTGACGCGCGACTAGCGCGCCAAATTCACATTTATGGTTTTCCAGATTTTGGCTATCGTCTGTTATTTTAAGTGTTGCGAACATTTATTTGACATCATTAAAACATAAAGGAGATCCTAGTCAATGTTGCACCAACACATAACTTTTGCCACACGATAACCAATCATTAAAAAAAAAAAACTTGTTGCCACTTTGCGACACAAGTATCATTATCAAAATGACTCATATCGATTTTAGTTTGTAAGATGACTGCAAGGTAATTTATAATAGGGTAGAAAAAGAGTTTATAATTAACCGTAAAATAGTTATAAGATGGAAACGAGTTAGTTCATTAATTGATAGTCAAATAAGTTATGAGGTAATAGTAGGATAATTATAAAATATTGACAAAACGGTTCAAGAGTTATATCAAAAATAGTTATAAGGTGTTTAAAATAAACAAGAAGCTATCAGCAAACGGTTTGTAAACTAGTGTAAAATAGTTCATAACGCGACAACAACTATGTTTATAAGACGACACTAAAAATAGTTTTTCATAGGATACGATCCAGTTAGTTAATAAACAATAAGACAGTTTACATAATAATAGTGAAATGGCTGTAAGAACGTAAATGAGTAGAGCTTACTTTTATATTTACTAGAGAATTGGAAGTGTAACAGACAAATCGTTCATGACACAAATTGAACAAATGATTAAGTAAAATCCACACAATACACGAAATTCACAGGTAAGTACTAGTGCAAAACTCTTAGAGATTACAGTCTAAGTCTACTTAGGTTTCACTAGATAAGGAAAAATCTCTCCTTAAACATCAGCGTTATCTTTGACGGCGTTAGAGCTCCAACGAGTTTTAACCTCCTAAATACGGTTCGCAGGGTTCAGATTTCTAATTTACCACTGCGGCCTCTAAGTTGAATATCAAAACAGGTGTCCTACAATTCCTACTCACACGGCCAACACTCTTGTAGTTATTGCACTTCACAGTGCAGTGTGGTGCAACTTACGTTTGTTGTAGAAGGGAAATTTTGCCTACATATCCGTCCTTGTAATTTGGTTTAGCAATGTAAGCTCTCATGGAGTTTTGTCATTTATTTTGTTGTTGGCATTCCTTACTACCTTGGTTTCCTAACGTATGACCTAATCCATTTAGTCGCGAGCCATGTGGATTCTTTCCTCATAAACAATATTAGCTTTGATAGCATTAGCAATTCGTTGGGTTACAATACATTCGATCCTCGTGGAACTCATTCCTTGTCTTGTCGTCGGTATTTAATTCAAAATCGAACGGGGTAAAGGAAATGAAATAAGTTGAATTTCAAAAGCCGTGTTTCTAAAAATGGGATGCTATGAGGTGATGGGTAAAAGTTATGTGCGGATTAATCGGCATGCTCCTAGGAGTTACGAGGAGTAAGAGAAATTGAGACGTAATGAGATAACGTAGATGTTTCAACAGTATGGGACAGGTGTTCAAAGTCGTCTTCAGAGTCAAATAGTAAAATAGCTAGTGGGGTCGGCAGACTGCGACAATTTTTAAAGTTATGCAAAACGATATAATGTAAAGTCGTGAAGAGTTTTAAAGATCATCGTATTACTCACGATGTTTTAGAAGTAAACAAGGCCATTGTGTCACTCACAATGTCTTAGAGAAGTTTAGAGACCATTGTGTCACTCACAATGTCTTAGAAAATTTTTTAGTATTTATATAGACAGCTTCTACATAAATAAGTGGGGAAATATACGTAACGCAAACGTAAACCGCAGAGAAAAGATAACCGCAGAGAAAAGATAAGCGCAGAGAAAAGATAAACAAAAGACAAACGCAAGCTCATAGCAAAATAAAGCTCAAGGGCAAAACTAAAAGCAAAGCAACATAGATGTAGGGAATGATAAACGCGGGGCAGAGATAAACTCATATCATAGCAGGCTCAAGGCAAAATGATACTCACGTATACACCATAGCAAAAGCACGTATAAGGCACACATAAAAGCACGTAAAGATCACATACTGGTTATAGACCAGACCTAGATATTCTACCTAGATATTCTACCTGGTTCTCAATAACCTTGGCTCTGATACCAATCTGTCACACCCCCAGACGGGGCCTAGACGGAATACGTGTCCGAGGGCGTGACTTCCTCATATTTCGAACACAAGGCACGAGAGAACGACCACTAATGGACGTTTTGAAAATCATAACTCGTTGCATTATTTAAAAATAGATAAGTTTTACAAGATTCAAAAGAAATTAAACATTTGCGGAAGCGTAAGTAAAATGTAGCGGAAGCATAATTAAGTTTTGAAAAGTCAACGAGTATGAATGATAATAAAGTCTTGAAAGATGATATCATATTGCACGTAGACTCCACATAGCACGTCAAGAAGTCCAAAGCTAATCACCTGAGAAAAACATGCTAAAAACGGTCAACATAAAGTTGAGTGAATTCATAGGTTTAAGTAAAACATTTATGAGGATCAAAAACATTTAGTGAATACAGCTTCACTCAAAGTATTATAAAGGAGAGGGGTGTGTTTAGTAAATTGGAAATGTTTGCAACCAAAGAGTGTAAGACTACAAGATTTCAAAGCGGAATGTGACAATCTTAGCAGTTTAACGAATTTCACATACAAAGCACATGTGACCGTTAAAACAAATACAACTTCACATGAAAGTATTTATTGTTGCACTAAGCTCATGACACCGATTCTAATAACAACAAGGCATATCATATCATGCCCTATAGTATCTGCCCTATAGCCCTTATACCTGGTGTCCAAATCCAAGACCACCACAACGCTACAATCGACCATGACATATATCTGTTTGTTCGTAGCTAATTTAGAACCAAACTAGATAGGGGTAATTAGTCCTAATAGATCTATTTATTCATTCGCGCTCACTTAACTAATCCAATTGGCCATAGGTGACTAACGGTTCATGATAGTTCGGGCAATGGTGGTTTGTAGCAAAACCTAGGCAACACATAAACAGGAAATGATAACAGAAAATACTTGTGTCCAATGTAAAAGTAACCAACTTTTTTGTAAAAGCTTAAAGTACTTAAATCCATAAGTAAAAAAAAATGTGATGTCAATCATGTAACGAGTTTGTAATCAACGTATAAACGAGTTTAAAATTCAGTAACGTAAACAAGTTTGTAAACGAGCATGTTTCTCACCCCAAAAGTAGTAAAGTATATGTAAAACAAGTAAAACGTAGGGCTATGAACTCACCTCGATGTTGCAGAACAATTGGCAGATATGCAAATAATATGCACAACACAAACGAAAGACGAATAGGGTGAACCAAGAAGTTGCAGTTTATCTTAACGGCTAAAACCCACTAACTTAGAATGATGAATTGGGGTTTTCCGATGGATGAGTACGTCAACGCGACACGTTGATAAATGATTGAGGTTTCAAGTTGTAAGAGTTTGGTGGTTGGTTAAATAAAATAAATCGAAAAGCAAACGCAAAGTGTGTAATATATTCCGTATATATTACATATGAAAAAGAAACAATTATATAATTCATATGGTGAATTATATAATAAAGACAAACAACCAAAAGAATAAGTCGCAATATATTATATTTTACAAGTATTATATAGAAAACGTGAGAAAATAATTGTAACAATATAATTCGACACATTTTCGGAAATCACTGAATACATTAATAAAGAGTTCTTGCATAAAAGTAAAAACACGTTTTAAAGTTACGAATTAAATAAATGACGTTCTTAAAGTTTTTACAAAACTTATTATTTTGTCTATTAGTCGAGAATTATAAAATAATATTTTTACAATTTAGTATTTTGTTTTCTTTACGGTTTTTAGTTAAAATAGTTATCTCGTTTGTAAAAGCATGGTTTCCGATTATTGTCGCGTTATTGTATAATTACATATTAAAAATCTTAAAAACTATATAACTTCGTCTGTTTACTGGGTTTCTAAAATAATAGAATTTGTAGTGAAAAATACTAAGTATATAATTTTTTATAAATTTCGGCATGACCTAGTCGTTTATGAGACGTTTCCATTTTTACCAAAAACCAGTGTTTTTCCCACTTAATCATTTCCTTGTCGCAATTTATCTGCGTGTTATAATTTATAACTAGACGAGACCAAATACTAACAACAATAAGCAATACCAAACACACCCTTAATTAGTGTTAAAACCAGAACCAAACACATAAAAACAAACCCATGTGCATGTCCAAACAGCAACAAAACACAAGCCCTAGCTGCGTTTTTCAACGGCCAAACAAACGCAACCCGAACTCGGCTGTTAAAACAGCAAAACAAACCAACCTTATGCTGTCGTTAAACTCAAATCCAAACGCCCCCTTTGGGCTATAAATCCAGCAAACAAACACCCTCATAAGGCTGTCAACCATCGAAACAAACACCCCTAGCTGCTACAGAAAAAAAGCAGATCCAAACGCAAAACAAACACCCGTTTGGGTGGGTACACTAGTTTAAACAAGGGAAAAAAAGAAAAACAATCAAGAAAAAGCAAATAAAAATAAGCATAAGCAAATACAACCATCCAAACTTGTAAAATATAGGGAGTGAAATGGTGGTGGTGGGAGGTACGGCGGCTAAGCCGCAGTGAAATGGTGGAGGTGATGATGTTGGTGGTGATGTCGGCTGTGACGATGGGGTGAAGGTGGTGGCGTGGAGATGATGGCAGCCATGGTGGTCGCGTACGTGAGTGGTGGCAGAGATGGTGGTGTGGTGCTCAGTATGGAGATGGTGACGGGCTTGATCTTCAAGCAATCTTTATCTTCTCTTCTGTCTTTATCCCTTCTCTGACAGTAGAAACTCTTTCAGCAGTCTTTTTTTAGCAGTTGTAACTTTGTACTAGCAGCATTAACTCTGAACACTAGCAGTAGTAAGTTATACACCAGCAACATTAACTATGTATAAGCATCATTAACTACTTAGAATATTTTCTTCAATCTTCACCAGCAGTACTAACTTTACTCTAGTAGTACTAAGTTATACTAGCAGTAGTAACTAGCAGTACTAATATACACTAGTAGTAGTAACTATGAACTAGCCGTACTAACTTTATACTAGCAGTACTAACTATTTAGCATATTTTTCATTAAAGTTAATGAACAACACTAACTTTAACTTAGCAGCAGTAACACAAACCTTAGCAGCAATAACTTTAAGGTCATCAATAAGTCTTTTAATCCTAACAATCCTCCCCTAAACTTGATATTTATCTCTAAAATCATCAAGTTTATTCATTAAAAGCTTCATTAATCACCAAGAGGATGCTTCCAAACACTTCATTGATGAATCTGATACAACATTTCATTCCAATGATCAGCTTGTAGCTTCCTATTTAGCATATCTGTGATTGTAGCAGGTGTAAGAGGATACTTTTCTCTACTAGCATATAGGTATGCAGATTTTGAAACCTCACAAAATGTACTCCACAGGAATCAAATAGCTTCCAAACCAACACTTTGCTTCCTTGTAGATTCCTCTACACTGCATCTTCTATATGAGGTTCAAACATTACTTTTAGATCACCCCATAACACTCTCTCATAGTTCCCCTCTGGCATTGTATATCCATGCTTAGCTTTAACCAACAGCCACAAAGTTTCCAAATCTTCCCTGTCAAATCTTTTGAGCAATTGACTAAACACTAAGTACATTTTGGAACTTCCATTAGCTCTTGTTATCTGGTAATAGCTTGTCTGTCCTTCTTTGTGGATCTTCTAATCAACAATGCTTGGAGGCTTAATAGCCAAAGGATATCATTAATTGCTACTTCCTCTTTATCAGGAACAACTTCCATTAGACTTTGAAGTTCTGATGTTTCTTTATCATCTTCCATCCTTTGTTTCTTTGAAGGCTCCTGCTCCAGCTCTTCTCCAGCTCTCTTTGAACTGCTCTTTTGTGCTATCTCTGCTTCAGCTTTCTTTGAATTCTCTTTCTTTTCAGTACCTTCCACCAACTCTGTTCTGAAGTCCACAAAAGTGTTTACCCTCTTGAAAGCACTGTCAAACATCTTCTGAAGAGAATCAAAAGATAATTTCTTCAAATCCTTGACCTTCTTTCCTTTTATGTTCTTCAGATAAGTACACATGATGTTCTTTTGTTGAGCTTTGGTTGGTGGTTTGTTCCTTTTTTCTTTTGCTCTCATTGCTGCAAAGTGTTTCCTTCTCTTCTCTAAGAGTTGTTGAAATAATTTAGCCCTTTCTTCAATAGTCAACTCTTCTTGTTCTCTTGCTTGCAATCTTTCAGCCAATAAACAATCAGCCTCAATCTTAGCCTGAATATCATCCCATTCTTTAGTTAAAGCTACATTGGCTTCATCTTTTTCCCTAGCAAGTCTCTCTTCCTCATCAAACTCAGCTTGTAATTTTGAAGCAATTTCTTCATCAAGCCTGACTAGATCTTTCTTTTTCATCTTTGCAGGTTATTCTACCATTAAACCTTTACCCTTGTCTTTTGAAGAAATGGTTGTTGTTGTAGATTTACCTGGCTCTCTAAAAGCAATGCTTTGAGTTGATGGTTTAGCACTTTTCAGTTCAGCAAGTGCTTTAGCCAAAGTAATCTCATCGTCAGTTATAACAGTTGTTGTAGTTATAATTGTAGCAGCACTAACTGGAATTGTACTAGCAATACTAACTGTTGTTGCAGCAGCATTAACTGTTTCTTCGGCAGCATTAACCAACTTAGCCTTTTCAATAACAGTAGTAACTTCTTCAACCATACTTCTTATTTCCTCAGGATTATGTGTGTTTAGCCTATTTTGATTACCTTGTTTAACAGTTGTTTTCCTAGGAGATTTTACTTGCTCTTTAGATTTAACCAACTCAATTTTAGCAAAACTAGGTTTAACAGTTTTCTTCTCTATCTTAGGCTTTGACTTAGCTTCATCCTCACTATCTGTTATCCAGTCTTCAATAAGTGGGGCACTATTCTCCTTCCTAACCTCTCTAGGCTTTGCTTCACTAGACTTAGCTTTACTGTTCTTAACTACAGGTTCATAAGCAAACTCATCTAGACCAGAGAATGACAAATCAGGTTTTAGAGGCATAAAGTTTCCTGTATAGGGAGGTGGAACAACATTATACCCTAAACCTATTTTGCACTTATCAACTATCTGACAGTCTATTAGTTTGCTTAAGTTTTTAGATGAATTCTCAAAATTTTCTATTGTTAGCTGAATTTCATCTTTTTGTTTTTGAGCCAGTTCCAACTTCCTACTAAGCTCTGTAATGGCTACTTCTCTTAAATGAATCTCACGTTTTAAGACCTTGATATCTTCCTCATAAACAAACTCATTTTTATTATAAACTAGAAGTCTTGCTTCTACAGACTCTAAACCTGTTTCATAAGAGCAAAAACATTTTAAACTTAGATGTCCTAAGGTCTTTTAACAACTAGCTCCTTTTCGTTTTTTAAGAATTTTAACATTTTCCAAACAAGATGATGAACAGTTTGAATCAGTAGATACCTTAGAGTTAGAACTTGTAAAAGAGTAAGCCATGAGTGTTGATCCTAGTTAACTTCTAATGATCGAATTCATTAATCTTGTTTAAGGTTTAGTTATGCTAGATAAATCTAACACAAAACTTAGGTATAAAGAAACATTGTTTGATATACTAAGTTATGCATAATCTGATCTTTATATAAGAAAATTCTCAGTAACACAAAAAAATATAATTTCAACAATAAAAGCTCCAATATTATTATTACAAATAATATGAATACTCTCCTAGTATTAGGGTTACAAAACCTCGAAGCTATGAATTATACGACTAAGATACATAAGCAAAAGATTTCTAGATTGCAAACTCTATGCCCTAGGACCTCCTTTTATACACCAAGGAGTCCTAGTTGATTTACAATATATTACTAAAACTTAGATTATTCTCAAAGATCTATTCTATAAATAACAATCCTTATTTCATAAGTAATCTTGATCTTCAAGCAATAATTATCTTTCAACAGTTGTAATCTTTCAGCAGTTGTAACTTTGTACCAGCAACATTAACTGTGTACAAGCAGTAGTAACTACTTAGAATATTTTCTTCAATCTTCACCAGCAATACTAACTTTACTCTAACAGTACTAACATATACTAGCAGTAGTAACTAGCAATATACACTAGCAGTACTAAGTTACACTAGCAGTACTAAGTTACATTAGCAGTAGTAACTAAAGATACACTAGCAGTACTACTCACTACTTATCCAAATTTAATCATTAGAGATAAATGAACAACACTTACTTTTGCTTAGCAGCAGTAACACAAACCTTAGCAGCAGTAACTTCAAGATCATCAAGAAGTCTTTTAATCCCAACAATCCTCCCCTAAACTTGATATTCATCTTCAAAATCATCAAGTTTCATTCAAAGCTTCATAATCACCAGGAGGATGCTTCCAAACACTTCATTGATTCTTAAGCTGTTTTGTGATGAGCTTAAGAAGTTGATAACACATTTCATTCCAATGATCAGCTTGCAGCTTCCTATTTAGCATATCTGTGATTGTAGGTGCTATAAGAGGATATCTCTTTTCTACCAGCATATGAATGTGCACATTTTGCTTCCACAATGAATGTACTCCACATGAATCATATAGCTTCCAATCCAATACTCTATAGTCTGATTGATTTTTCCATACTTGATCTTTAACATGTGGATCAAACATTGTCTTTAGATCACCATATAAAACTAAATCCAAGTCCTCCACTGGTCTTGTTGATCCATACTTAGCTTTTACCAACTTGTATAAAGTTTCCAAGTCTTCTCTGTCAAATTTTTTAAGCATATGACTAAACACTAAGTACATCTTTGAACTTCCATCAGCCCTGATTATTAATAATAGCTTTTCTTCCCCTCTTTATGAATCTTCCAGTCAACAATGCTTGGAGGCTTAGTTGCCAAAGGAATAGCATCAATTGCTACTTCCTCTTTATCAGGAACAACTTCTATTAGTCTTTGAAGCTCTGTCGTTTCTTTATCCTCATCCACCTTTTGCTTCTTGATAGACTCTTGTTGAAGATCTTCTCCTGCTCTCTTAGAACTTCCTTATGTTCTTGTGTCACTGCCTTCTGCTCTTACTTCACTGCCTTCCACCAATTCTGTATCCATATCTACAAATGTGTCTACCCTCTTCATAGCTTTGTCAAATAACTTCTGAATATCATCAAAGCTCTTGTTCTTCAACTGATTTTGCTTGTATCCAGCCATATTTTTTAGATAAGTAGACATTGTATTTCTCTTTTGAGCTTTAGTTGGTGGTGTGTTCCTCTTTTCTTTTGCTCTTATTGCTGCAAAGTGTTTCTTTCTTGCTTCTAAGAGTTGTACAAACAACTTAGACTTCTCTTCAATACTCAACTTCTCTTGTTCTTCTACTTGCATTTGTTGAGCCATTTGATAATCATCATCTATCATTGCTTGAACATTATCCCATGAAACAATGTTGGCTTCTTCTTCTCTTTGTCTTACAAGCCATCTTCTTCCTCTTCTTCAGCTTGTAGCTTGAAAGCAAGTTCTTCATCAAGCATCAATTGATCTTTCTTTGACAATTTCTTCATAGGTTCTAGTTAAACCATTTTGCTTTTACCTTTATCCTGAACATTGAGTTGTGATGGCAGTTGGTGCAAGAAACTGTTGTGTTTGTGCTTGTCTCCTGTTCATAAAATAACACGCCTTTAGACTTGGATCTTGTGTGCTTAGATGCAGCCTGAAACGTGTTAGTAGGAGCAGTTGTGTTGTAGATTGTACCTACTCTGGTTCTTGTAACGTAACCTTGTCAGCCTTGGGTTTTGCCCTTTTCAAAGCTGCAAGTGCTTGAGCTAAAGTAACTTCATCAACACTTAAGTTCACATCTTTAGAAGCAACTTTAGTTTCAACAACCATATAACAACCCACAATTTTCCTCTATGTAATTAACCATCTATTAAATTAGATGTAATTTTCCTCAGTGTAATTTCCATCTATTAAATTAGATGCAACCATTTTTATGGAAAGATTTTTGCTTTATTCCATCCATAATGTAACGTAACTTACATTACAAACGAGCTCACGCAACCTACCAATTCCAATTTCATCAACGTTTATAGCAAGTAAACATTATAATATGTCAAGCAATATGTTCTAAACTTCATTTTTTACCATACGTTATTTATTTAACGTACCATTTAAAACATTTATTATAAAACGGACTTTAAACGTTAACGTTTATATCTAAACCCTAACTATATATAATGTTTACATACAATACAAATGTTCAAGTTTTTAAGGCATGTGTACAAGGTTACAATGCATAAATTTTAAATATCGTTTCCCTCCTAAATCAATGCACAACTCATTTAAGCCCATGGTACAACCCGGCAATGCATAACATTCAAACTAGCCATTTTCCCTCCAATTTTCAAAGGTATTTCGTACAACCTTTCTAGTACATGTTACAAGCTTCCAATGCACAATATTTAAACTATGTTTTCCCTCCATTTCAGCCCCTACTCGTCCTAAAAACTAAAACCCTAACCCGAAAACCCTAATGAACCCGTCACCCCCTAACTAGCTCGAACCAAGTTTAAACCAAGCAAGCACCCTTCTCCATGACACACCACCTTGCTTACTACCTTGCTAAGTACCTCCATCACCACCTTGTCACCACCCTAGCACCCTAGCACCTTTGCACACCCTTGCTCACCAAGTAAAACCTCCTTGTCGCCACCCTTAATAACCGAACCCCTCACATTTAACCACCTTATACCTCATCTAAAGCTATTTTCATACTTCCCCTTAGATGTCACCTAGCCAACCCTTGGCCACCACTCCACATAAATTGGTCCCTACTCCATGTAAACTTGGCCACTACTCCTCTCTTGACCCTATATATACACGAACACATACTTCCTAAATTCACCATCCAAACTCAAAACTACTTTAAAACAAGCTTTATTAGTAGCATGTCCTAGAAGAAAGTAAGGAAGATTAAGCCTAAGTAGAAAAGCACAGGTTAAAAGGAAAGAAGTCCTTGAACCATCTCATAAAGTTTTCAGGTTATATTTGCTCTTTTCAACCCATTTCGTGTACTAGTAAGATTTTCTACTCGTTCAATAAGCTCTTGTATTGTTTTAGATTATATATAAGCTCCTATACATCCTTATGATCTCTGAAAATCAGCCCTTAAACCTAAGCTTATCTCATTGGTTCCCCTAAACCAAACGCACTCTAAAAGCCCTAAAAATCTATTTTCATGAACCTAATAAGCTATAAGCCATAAGCTGATTTAATAAGCTAATCTATCATTTTTATAAGCTTAAAAACTAATCCTAAAATCCCTAACCCATCGGGATATTATTTCTAAACCAAACATACCCATTTTGGATTTTTTAGCTCATAAGCCTTTATTCATAGAGCTACAAGCCATAAAAACTTACTTTATTTTAGCTTAAAGTAAAAGCAATACGCGCAAACTATTTTCTAGATTAAAAATACAAGAATTATGGATTTCTGGACTTAAAATGCAAAACGTTTCATGCAAAGGGGTATATATTGTAAGATTCTTGAAACTTATAACTAGAGGGGCTGAAATTGTAATTACTCTAAACTTAAACTTCAGAGGTTTGTTTTGCCATACTTGAAAGTTAAAATGTTAAAATAGTTTAAAATCATATATAAAAGGTGATAAATTGATAAAATATATATATACCAAGGGTATATATTGTCATTTTCATATTCTCAAGGGTATAAAGTGTAATATTTTTATATTAATTATAAAAATATATTTAAATAATATAAAACTTGATTTTATTAAAACCCGACATATTTGTGGTTATCATTCATCGATCGAAACATTATAAAACAATTATGTTATATATTTAACATAATTTATCATCTACTAGCTTTTGAAGAAACTTAAAATGATAAAATCTTATCATTTAACTATAAACGTATCAGATTACTAGGAGTTTCATGTGAGGGGATTCATTTGGGTAGAACGTTATTGCGATTTGGCTGTATTTACGATTTAAAGTGTCCTAGCTCCTCAAACGTTTACTGCATGACCTCTGGATTATGATCGCCCGAACAGTGATAAGATGTTTTCACAAACTAATAAACCAAAATCATTTACGTTAAACTTTATAAAATAAAGTATATGAAACAATCAAACTAAGACTTGACATATTACCCCGGGTTGCGTGACGAGGCTGTTTACTTCTATTTGAATTAAATTTCAAATCAATCAACTACCTTATCAAGGTGAGTTCATAGTCCCACCTTTATATGTTTTTCCAAACCCCGTGGGGGGATACATGATATAAACCATGAATACAAGTATTTTCCAACTGTATGCTATCTTGATATATTATTTCCTAAGTTTACCTCTACTGCCAATATCATTTAATCATGAACCATTAATCACTTGCGAGTGAACGCGAATATTGTGGATAGATCTTGTAACATTTCGTATTTTCAGGTCATTTACAACGTCATATATTTTACTAATAATTTTTTTTTTCGTATGCATTTACTTTTAATTATAATAGTTAAGTTAAATCGCGTAAGCTATAAATTATCAATAATGTAAACGGACACCAAACGAATTAAAGTTTTCGTCAAGCAAGCAATATATTATTTTTACGAAAGTAATAATCAACTTTTTATATTTAATTTTAAAAATTACATAAATTGGTTACGTTTCGCAAATAAATACGATTAAACATTCTCGGAACCACTAAAATTTATCTACACTTCAACAAATACCCACATTTATACCCAATACATAAAAGTTACAAAAATATATCATATATAGCATATATGTGCCGAAATTAGTGCAATTTATACAAGGTTTTATAAGAAAAATCTTACACTTGGTCAATGTACATCTATCTTGCAATTAAAACCTAGCTAGTTTGTTACTTTGACTCAAGGCAAGAAACCAAGACTTTCCCCAAAACCCTCCCATTGTCCCCTTGACCGAATTCCCCCTCCTTTGACCATTGACCCTTCTTGAGAAAGTTTTGACCAATACTTATCCTATATATACATGTATACTAGTGATTCAAGCATAAACACTTAGTAAAATTTTCACAAAACTCCTCTCTTTCTCTCCTTAAGCTCACGGCAAACAAACCCCTTTACATAATCCATACAAATTTTTCTTCACATACTTCAAGCCTCACACATCATTTCTAAGAAAAACTAAAGGTGTTTTGCCAAGCCTTGGTTAACCATATTGCAAGTATTGAATGCAAAGAAAGTAAGATTAAGGTTTATAACCTAATCTAGGGTTTTCATAATTTCAAGCTTTGGTTTTATATCTAAACAAGGGTTTAGATACTTTGGTTCATCACACTACATCTCATTAAGGTTATCTAAAAACCTTTCATGTCTTTACTTTATTCATTTTTATGTGTTTACATGTTCTATATAACTAAATCACCATTTAGGATTTTAACATGAAAATGGAGTTATCAAAGTCACACCAAGTTTCTGTCCAAAATTCGTGTAAATAACATATTATTTTATATTTTTATAAAAATTTAACACATCATGACATTCCCAAAAAGGTAAGCAACACGAAAAACGGATTAAAACGAAGAAGATCCATAGTTACGAGTTATTACTTAATTAAACTTTTATAAAACTAATTTTATAAAATTTACTGTTCACAACAGATACATTTTTGGAAAATAATTATAAAACTTTTAATTACGAAGACGTACTCGAAAGAATCACTAAAAACGGAGTTAAAACGAGTAAGATACGACGTTTCAAAGTTTTCAAACATTATATATATAAGCTGAAAAACTGTGCACGCTTCAGCAGCTGCTGAAGCTCATTTTCGAGGGCCTTCGGGTCTGATTGAGTCGAAATGTAAAACTACAAATTGTTTTCGGGAACGGCATTTTACATAAACCTGCCGATTTTCATAATTTTCGGATGTATATTTTGTAAACTAGACACTATTTCCTGAGATGAATAGTGTTGGTTCGTTTTTTTTATAAATTTTTGCGAAACATTTTGGAATCACTTAAATAATATTTATACTTGTTTTAAACTTTATAAATGTTATTTTTACAAAGGCGATTGAACTATTTAACGATTATACGAGCTTTAATACATGGCATTTATTTATCAAATGAGATTTAATCATTATTTCACAAACACAATTAGATGGTGATTGACCTATATAGACCTATATGTGGTATTAATCAAAGTACTATATTACTAGGGAGTTTCATAATGAGGCCTCTTCGGGGTGGCGTATCGACGAGTTGTTGGATTTACTATTTAAAGTGTCCTAGCTCCTCATACGTTCACTACACGACCTCTTAATTATGATAGCCCGAACGATAGTATGATGAGCTATACGACCTATAAATAATCAAAGTGTTTAGTACTTATACGACCTATATTGGATTAGGTTGCCTTCGGATTCCTTCGTGACGCATTTTCTATTTTGAATACTTGTTGATTTCCATTCACTCAAGGTGAGTTCATAGTCTCGCATTTCAATCTTTTTAATGTTTTATAAACCCGCGAGGGGAATACATGCTCTTTTACAAACTCATATATTTTACTACAGTACAATTACCTTTCAATACTTTGTGAGTTCATAACCCCACCTTTTCTCTTTTAATTGTTTCATAAACTTTTCGGTATGAAAAACAAGCTCGTTTTTACTACATAAAACTTATTGATTCTATAAGGTAACGTTACCTAATCTATATTACTAAAGCTAGATTTGTATTACATTGCTTTGAGTCGTTGACTACCTATATTTTAAGCCGTGAATTTTTGAATTACGATGCTTGATTTTTTTAACCTTTTAAAAAATTTGGAAAAAACACAAGTGTTTTTTTTCCTAAGTGTTTTTCCAAGTGTTATAAAGTGTTATGCTATCCAGATTACTAGCCTGAATATTATTTCTAAGTTACCGTATTGCTTGATAAGTAGCTAAGTGTTCATCTAAGGGGATTAAGAAATTACTAGTTTAAAACGCCCCGTTTTACCATTTTTATATATATATGCATACATTTATTATTATCATTCATTTCTTTTTTTAAATGAAACTTTAAGGATTATGGAACAAGAAACACTTATAAACTATGTCCAAAAGGATAAATTCATCGTCCTTGATTTTTCACCCGCCCCTAACCAAGCTTAAAAACGAAATCATTGTTAAATACAAGTTAAGATGCTAACATTACTCATAAATGAAAATTGTGTATGCATAGCTACTTTCTGCTCCCTTATTCCTAAATCCTCTAAGGGTTTTATTCTTATTATTGGTGACAAATAAATTATGGCCTTATTCAAATAAAGTAAACCCGGTTTAGACCATAATTAGTTTGAAATATTTTCCTAAAGAGACGATATGGTGAGAATAAGGTCCACATTAAGGTTCTAATTTCGCATGATTTAGGGGTTATCCTTTTTATTTCATCCGAAACAACTCAGCTACGAGTCCAGAGACGAAGGCTTTATTTAGATAACCCTTGTAACACCCCCAAAATCGGGTCGCATCGGAAAGGTAATTTGAAGACTTAATAACTTGAGTACCATTCGACAAACGTTTTAAATAAAATGTTTTCTATTGCATTATAAATGGGACCCTTTGTAAACTCTGATTTTAATATAACGAATGTGAAATTTATTTAAACGTCTTTTTAAGGTCGTTTTCTGTGACTTGTGCTTATGGACTATGAAGTAGCACCCCATTGTTACCATTCCGCTGCTACCAGAATTTAGGGGTGTTACAGATGGTATCAGAGCTCAGGTCATAGAGAACTAGGTCATTTTCAAAACCTAGACTATGACCATGTTTTTCAAAATTTAGAGTCTCTCCTTGTTTTATCTGATATCCGCACGCGCTTGCTCCTTGATTCCTTATATGCTCTCTTTTGCATCTCTACTTCTATTACATTATAACGAGTACTTAATACTTGACTATGATTTCGCTCTCTTACCTCTATCTTATGACGTCTTACTATTTACATTATATCAGTCCGTTATATAAATATTGATCAATCTGATTTTCGTGTACTTCCTGATTTCTCATTTACTCCCTTGAGCATTGATTCTGGTATTATATAAGGATACCTTTACATGTGGGCTATTTTCTTTTGATCTTTTACGATTAACTTCAATTTTTTTTTCGTGGCTTTACTTTATTTCCTTTTGACGATATTGGAAATTCAGCGTAGTTTGTCAATTTTACTGATTATTTTACCATTTGACTCCGAGTTAGAACACTCTTCTTATGCTTTTAAATCGCATATGTTGTTTCATAATCCATCGTTTTGAAGCCTTCCAGTTGATGGGGGTACGACAATCAACTTGTCACCTCATACGTGTCACCTTGGAGCACCTTCCTTTAGAACACGACTCTTTTCGTCCATTTTTGATTAATTCTTTACGTTCATTTTCTTTGACTGCTTATGCGTTCGTTCGGATATTCTTTATACTTGCTACGATCTATCGCTTTATAAACAACCCTGATGTCATCTTACAAACCATTTGGTTAATACCTTATAAGCATTTTTGAAATCATTCTATGAACCATTTTGCTACCGTATCATAAACCATTTTACTATCATTTTGTTGTCACTCTATGAGCTACTTCACGTTCACTTTATTGATTATTTCATTACGTTGTAAAAATATTTGATACCATTTCATACATCACACTATTTTGACAAAAATGAGCATTGCATCGTTCGCCCTCAAATATACATAGTCTGATCACCTATGTATATTTGGTGCATGGACTGATCACCTATGCATTCAGTAAAGACCATGTCATGCTGAGAGTAGTCACCTTAAAACTTACACCTCTTCATCAACACAATTCCGAAAGAAATATCCACATCTTTTCACTAAACCCGTACCTTCGTCAAGTGTCGCGACTTGAGCCTTGAGGACAAGGCTCTTCTAACCGGAGGAGACTGTAACATTTTGTATTTTCAGGTCATTTACGACGTCATATATTTCACTATTTATTTTTTTTAGTCTCGAGCTCGTTTACTTTTAATTCTTATCGCATAATTAAATCGCGTAAATTAAAAATCAACAATCAACGTAAATGGACACCAAACGAATTAAAGTTTCGTCAAGCAAGCAATATATTATTTCTACGAAAATAATAATTTATCTTTTATATTTATTTTTATCGGTTACGTAAAGCGTTTACGTTTCGCGATAAATTTCGTTTAGGCATTCTCGGAATCACCAAAAATATTTATCTACGCTTCAACAAATACCCATATTTATTCCTAATACTCAAAGTTTTATAAAACTTTACCCATGTTATCATTGTTGGTCAAATATTAAATAAAAGAAGCCAACTAGCACTTACAACTTATAAAAATACACATTGTATTAAATCTATACACTTTTAACTTCAAGTAAATGCTCAAATTTTAACTCAAGACATCAAAGATATTTACTTACTCCCTCTCCCATATATTTCGTGTGTTAGCAAAGACCAAAAGGGGACAATAAGAACACAACTTACCAACTAGCTCTTGTACAACCTCAAACTCATTAAACCTTATGTCTTTCAACTAGCAACATTGACCACTATGCTTCCTTAAATTCCTCCCATTGTTTTCTTGGTCTTGGTCAAGAGTTTCAAGTACTTTGACTAGCCTAATTGATATAAGAAAGAGTGTATACTAGATATAAACACACATCATATTTCCTTGGTGAAAAATCAAAAACTCTCTCCCTTTGTCACTCATATAAGTCCACGGCAAACAAACCCCCCCTTAAATAATTTATACAACTTATTTTCCAACATTTACACACCTTCATGCATCATATCTAAGATACCTCCAAGTGTTTTAAAGGTTTGATTAAACCTTTACAAGTATTGAAGCAAGAAAAAGGAAGATTAGGGTTTCTAGTTGGATTAGGGTTTTGAAAGCTTGTAAGCTGCTAAGGTTTAAATCACAAGGGTGTGATTTGTTTTCCCATTCATCACTCATTCACCTAAGGTTATCTAAAACCCTAAACATTTCATACTTATGATTTCATGTGTATATATTATGTTATATGGCTCATCACCATTTAGGATATTTATAAACTTGTAAAATGAATTTTACTTGTGATCATGATTTCATATACTATTTCATATGTTATGTGGATGTCAAGAACATGTTATGATGCAAACATAAGCCTTATATATGTATGGCTCACTTACTAAAAAGTATGTATATAACTAGTTAATTAAAAGTTTACTAAATAAGTTTATAAGTTAAAAGTTTGTTAAGGACTTGTTACCATGGACTCTTGGACATATGATGGACTAATAGACACTAAAATATGTAAGACATGTGATATATAAGACTTATGGAGGACTTATAACAAGTGATTAAACTAAAAGTTACAAAATCAAGCTTTAAAACCTATTTTTACAAAATATTCAAAAGGGGCTGTTTTGGTTCGAATTCCAAAGCATGGATTTTATATTTTATAAAAATAGTACTTCTCACGACGACTCCGAATATGTAAGGAACTTGAAAAACGGATCAACAACGAAGAAGATACGTAGTTTACGAGTTATACGTTAATTAAACTTTTATAAAACTAATTTTATAAAAGTTACTGTTCACAACAGATACATTTTGGGAAATAGTTATAAAACTTTTAATACGAGACATGCTCGAAAGGGAATCACTAAAATCGGATCTTAAAACGAATAAAATACGATCGTTTCAAAGTATCGAAAAATTTTATATTAAAGTGAAAAAAAAACTGTAAATGTTTCAGCAGCTACTGAAACAGTATTTTGAGGGCCTTCGGGTCCGATTGAGTCGAAGTGTAAAGCTATAAAGTTGTTCGGAACGACATTTTACATAAACCTGTCAATTTTCATAATTTTCGGATGTATAGTTTGTAAACTAGACACTTTTCCTGACATGAATAGTGTTGGTTCGTTTTAATAAAAAATTTGCGAAACATTTCAGAATCATTTATATAATATTTATACGAGTTTTAACTTTATAAATATTAATTTGCAAGACGATTTAAACTACCGATACGGTAACATTATGGACAGTAAAACAACATTAAATCGAGGGTTTTTGGCGAATAATTACAATATTAGACAAGTATACTATCTTTGCACATACAATTACGTGAGCATAAAGAATATTTATAAACGGATTAAAAACGCGAAAGTTACGCCATTTTTACTAAAGTAATATTTATAAACATTTTAACTTATAAAGATTATTTCTCGACTACAATTAGATGGTGATGTAGCTATATAGAATTATATGTGGTATTAGTTATTCGAATTACTTAGTACTCATACGACCGATATCTACTTAGGTTGCTTTCGGATATTTCCGTGACGCGTTTTCATTCACTCGACTTATTCTTCACTTCACTTCTGAGGTGAGTTCATAGCCCCACCTTTTCTCTTTTAATGGTTTTCATAAACTGTTTTCGGGGTGAGAATACGTGCTTGTTTTACTACATAAACTTATTGATTTCTATACGTAAGCGTTACCTGACTATTTTTACTAAAGCTTGATTTGTTTACTACATGATTTGAGATCACTGAATACCTATATTTGAAACCGTGAATTTTGGACATAATTGTTTTACTTTGGACACAAGTGTTTTCAAATTGTATGCTATCCAGATTACTGCATAAATGCTATTGCCTAAGAGCCACGAACTCGGGTGCAAATCCCTTATAATTACGAATACTGGTGCAAATCCCTTATAATTACGAATACTGGTGCAAATCCCTTATAATTACGAATACTGGTGCAAATCCCTTATAAATACGAATACTGGTGCAAATCCCTTATAATTACGAACACTGGTGCAAATCCTTTATAATTACGAACTCGGGTGCAATTCCCTTATAATTACGAATACGGCTTCGATGTCATGAGTTAGTGCAATAATACTTGTTTTATATTTAGACTTGGTGAATCTGATTCCCTTGTATATAATACCTATTTTGGACTGTTGAATGTGTTTCATAGTCTACCATTACTTAAATCTTGTGGTCCACTAAACTGTTTGATTTCATTAACATTTCCTGATTTATTAAATCATTACTTGGATTTCGGAACTGATACTTTTAAATGTTGTAACGCTACTTTTTCTAATGAAATATTTCTTGAATTATCTCAACACTGCTTTTACTTAAACCTATGAATTCACCAACATTATTGTTGACGTTTTTGCATGTTTTTTCTCAGGTTATTATTTTGCTAGTGGATCATTGGGAGCATTCGAGTCGCGCGGATATATATATTTTGAAGACTTAATAACTTGAGTACCATTCGACAAACGTTTTAAACAAAATGTTTTCTATTGCATTATAAATGAGACCCTTTGTAAACTCTGATTTTAATATAACGAATGTGAAATTTATTTAAACGTCTTTTTTGAGGTCGTTTTCTGTGACTTGTGCTTATGGACTATGAAGTAGCTCCCCATTGTTACCATTCCGCTGCTACCAGAATTTGGGGGTGTTACAACCTCAGAGTCGAAATTTGGCTTTATTATTATTATTATAATTATAGCAATATTATTAAACCTCCCAGTCCTTTAAACAACTGCCACATCGGTATGCGAGCCGATCATGGTCCAGGAGTCTTATTTCGACAAGGAGATCCTTGACCTTTTTGAAAACTGTCACATCGGTATACGAGCCGACCATGATCCAGTAAACTTTTATCAGTCTCGAATTTATTATTCTTATTATTACCTCCACCCTTTAAACGACTGTCACATCGGGCGCGAACCGACCATGATCCAGAAGTCTTATTTCGGCTTCGGTTTATTATTACATTATTATTATTATTATAGACAACGATAGCGAGCCGTCAGGAATCGGTAGCCTATTTCCCCACAACACTGACAAAACCTCGATGTGTACCTTACTTTCACCAGAAGGAATCTCTATGAAGGGAT